>CANSZD010002691.1:0-229152 GCA_947648045.1 Beta corolliflora | reverse complement strand
GTAGTCGAAGCTTTAACTATGCGGCAACCAAAAAAAAAAAAATCAATTTGGTTTGGAGTTGTGTCGTATCTTACTATGCAATCAATTACTCTATTATAAGTAAGCATCGAGCAGAATAACATCCAACAAAAGCCAGCAACTTCAAAGTTCTAAGTGATAAATTAGAATTGTAATTTTTATTTTATCTATTAAAAAAATTTAAAAATGTGACTTCTGCTTACTTGTCGAATTGTTCATACCCAAAAAGGCCCATGGACCGTCTTATGGGCTAATTAGTATCACTTTACTCTCTTTCTCTCTCCAAAATCAAAATTCCAAATTAATTATTTCTTTTTTCTTGTACTTTTTTTCTGAATCACCAAATAAATTTGATCACTCAGTACTCAGTACCAAGTACCAGACCAAATATCTTCGTTATTGGGAAATTTCTCATTAAGGTATGATTTTATGATTTGAAGAAAAATTCCTAGTAATTTTTTTGCACTTAATTGGACCCTTAAATTTTAACTTTAAACTTGATTACTTCCTGCAATTTTTCTTTTTAAATTGGAGCTCAATAATAAAAATAATGGAATTTTTTCTTTTACTGAATTTAATCGAAAAGACTAAAATGTTAGTATGATTTTTCTAGATATCTGCATGTTAATTACAATTGATGTTGCTATTGGGGAAAATGTGTGTTACTAGGGTTTTTAAAAATAGAATTATGCTTATTAAAGTAAGTTTAGCATTATGGAAAATTTGCCTGTTATGAATTTTGATGTATTGGTTGCTAAAAATGCTATTTTGTGATTATTGGGGTTGTTGAGGTAGTACTAGGAATTTCAAAATCACAGTCAGAATGACAGAATCGTCTTAAAAAACTGCTCCTTTGGATCTATTGGCATTAAATAGAAATTTAATTGTTTTATGCTGACTTTTAAGATCTGAAAATCAGGAATTTGGGTTAAATTAGGAGTATTTAAAATAATAATTTAGTCAACTTGCTAATTTTTGATTTTTTTGTTTGTTTGAAGTGGTACAGTATACTGTTAGTAGGTCAATGTAGTGAGTGTCTGACATAGTGAAATGGTTGTTTGTCAGAAGAGGAATTTGGGAGCTTGTATTAGTTGGTGGTTTTGTTGACTAGTTATTTAGACAACATAATAGTTTGAGAGGGGGAGTTTTATCCTTAGCGAGTTGGTCGAGTCAAAATAAATCAACACGAGGAGGAAAAGACAAAAGTTTCATGGTTTGAGCGAATCTGCTGTTGTAGGTCTATTGGGTTGGCCTGGATTAGCTAGAGGATACTTAGATCTAAATTATATGAGAATGGCTACGTTGCTAATTGTTAGATGTTTAGATTTCGGGATATGAATCTTTGGGCATTTCTGTAAATGAATTGGATGTGGAACGTTCTCTCTAATTCACATTTAGATATCTAACTATTACTTGATGTTTAGCCTTTCTCAGATTATATGCCTTAAAGTTACTTTTTTTGGTGAACTGATAAAAGCAATCTTTAGTTGACTTCTGAAATCATATTCTTTACTAATTGTGCTGGCGAGATACTGGTGCCTGCTTCTGTGTTTTATGATCTGAATAACGGATGTGGTTGACAATATAGACTGTTTAACCTGTGCTGGATGAAGTTTGGTTAGTTTCATCCTGGTGTATTGACTTTGATTGCAGAATGATTGTGTACTTTGGACGATTCAGCGAGGTGGCTGTTTGGACTTGAAAGTATGAACTTGCTGAATTTTTTATCCCTGTTCGTTAAGAGTAGGAGCTATGTGCATAGATGCAGAATCAGGGTCTCTGACAATGAGACTCGGGATTTGCACATCCAACGCTGTACATATAAGCAAGGAAGAGCAACGTTTAGTCTTTTGAAGTAAAAACCTTATCTGTTTCATGACATTTTTACTTTTTTCATTGTTTTCTTTAGCAGTTGCATTTCATTTTATCTAAATAGTTGGGCTATTAGCTGATTTCATCAAATTATTGAACCTTTTCAATTAATTGAGTCACCTGAGAAGCCGTTGTTTCATGGATAATTTGTTAAGTATAAAGTTAGTAGTATGAATTGGAGTTGGGAATGTGGTTGGGGTACTTTATTTGAAGTTATGTGCTTGTTGTATACTAGATTTTGTTGATGTTATGGTATGAGCAATTGTCATTGAAGTTAAAGGCCTGAGGTTTGAGGAGCAGAAAGTATGACATCCAGAATATCAAAATCAGGACCTGTGGTAGTGAAACCCACGATTTTATATACAGTATCAGTCTTTTATCTCACAGAACTGAATCTTTACGTGTAAAGGGCCATCCTACTGGCTAGTATATACAAGTGTAATAAGGGCCGGTAAAGCTAGGTTTATACAACTAATATAAAAGCATGCTGTGTCAATTGCGAGTTTGCAACCCTGTTTATGACATTGCAACAAAGTACGATTCAGCAATGCACGATTGTGATAAAAATTGCTGCTACCACAATTTAAAACCATGGACCGGCACCTAATACGAGAGAAATAACACCAGAATACAAGTTTGTTACTCCTACAGCTTGTTTGCCACCAGACTACAATGTATCTTACCATATAGAGGGATGCTAATGATTTTTATGAGTAATTGAACATGAAATATCTCATATACACAGCATCGTAATGTATGAAGTAACAAGTATGTGTTCTCTATAAGTAAAAAGTATGTGGACATCAGGGCATCTTATCTCTGGTGTGCATTGTATGTTTGCGGAATATATTTTCTATTTTGACCTTCTCGATCCCATCCCTGCTAGACACTTGGTTGTTGTTGTTGTTGCTGTTGATGTTTAATTATAAAATTATCAGGTCTGACGAACTTCATGACCATACATATACTTGGTGTTTGAAAATATTGGTATGAAAAGTAACAGAGTTACAAAGTACAAAAATGTTTAAAAAGGCAAAGACCTATCAGTGTAGGTGCATGCCAATTCATTGCACAGAAGGATTTTTATTAATGATTTGTTTGTATCTGGAATTCAGAATCTCTCGTACCCAAAGGCAGAATCATACAACTAATCAAATGCCCTAATCTTGTTGTTGAATCAATCTTTTCTTATTGAGCTCTTTTAACTTTTGTAATAGGTAGTTGGGAAGGTTCTAAGCGCCAGGATCTAGGCTTGTCTACACCATCTTCAAATTCAAGCCTGAGGAATACGGTGATTTGTTTTTTATAGACGAACAGCTTCTATGGCCGATATGCAAGTAACAGTGTCATTTTTCTGTCTTTTCTCATCTTGTTTCCTATCTATCTTTGTTATATGAATCTAATATTGCTGATCTATCAACTTGTCTTGATCACAAAGACCTCCATTGCAGTAAAGAAGAGGTTAGATGATCCTACTAGGTCCTTGTCTGTTTGTTTTACACGCTTCCTGAGAATTGTATTTGGGACCTCTTGCAACTGAAATGAGAATCATACCACTAGACCAAATGTCCTGTTGTTGCTGCCATGTACATTGAATTTGTATTCCTAGTATATGGATATACCTGGGCATATCCTCAATAATTTTGATATAGGATGAGCTAGTTTATTTCAGTGGTTGGACTCCCCTAATCCTGCTCTGATGCTGCATGTAGTGTCCGGCTTTTTCTTTCAACTATGGGTCCAAAAATGCTTGGTACCAAGCTTAATCTTGATCTCTAGATTGAAGTGACCTGTAAAAATACAACTGGGTTCAGTATTATCTGATTAATCAGGGGGCATTCCGAGAATCGAACTCGGGACCTCTCGCACCCAAAGCGAGAATCATACCACTAGACCAAATGCCCTTGTGTTGCTTTTTATCTGATCTGCTGCACTTAAGTTCTTAAAGTTCAATCAGATCTGTAAAAAGGAAGCAGGTTTAGTATTGTCTTTTCTGATTGATCATGGGCATTCCGAGAATCGAACTCGGGACCTCTCGCACCCAAAGCGAGAATCATATAACAAGACCAAATGCCCTTTGTTAATTTTGATCTGTCTGTTACACATAATAGCTTGATGTTCAATCAGACCTGTGAAAAAAAGAAGGTTCAGTGTTGTTATATCTGATTGATCAGGGGCATTCCGAGAATCGAACTCGGGACCTCTCGCACCCAAAGCGAGAATCATACCACTAGACCAAATGCCCTTTGTTGATTTTTATCTGATCTGTTGCACACAACTTCTTGAAGTTCAATCAGACCTTTAAAAAAAAGGTTTAGTATTGTTATATCTGATTGATCAGGGGCATTCCGAGAATCGAACTCGGGACCTCTCGCACCCAAAGCGAGAATCATACCACTAGACCAAATGCCCTTTTATTGATGTTTATCTGATCAATTGCACACAACTTCTTGAAGTTCTATCAGATATAGTTGTTACTTGTTAGTACCTGAAGCCTAGATAAATAGATTCAAGAAAACAAACACATTTGTTGGTTGCTTCTCATCTGAATCTGGTAGATTTGAACATGATTTGCACTATCCTGTTCTTTCCTGTCCTTTTCTTTGTTACAAATTTATCTTCAAATCAGATCAAATTGATGCATGTTAATCTGTGGTGAATTTTAGGAGTAGATAGGGGAGGACAAAATATGATTTTAGGCTCGCGTTTTTGCTGCAAACTACCCACTAGTCAACAGAATTGACTTATCTATGTAGGCATTAGGCACATCAGGTTCTTGGAAGTTACTTCCATAATCTTCTTGTCCAAGTAGCATCTTATATTGAACTGAGGACCTTCTTGCTCTCAAAACAAGAAAATCGTATGAAAAGCTTATATATATCAAATTATCAGAAACAAAGCTTATATATTTCAGTGCAATTTATTCGATACTTGATGTAACATATAGATGATTGGTTGATTTGTTAATTTCCTTCTCTCTTCTCTTTTCTTTTCTCGTTTTCTTCTGGGGGTAAATGGTGGTCAAGGATTGAGGAATGTGTTATAATTTTTTTCTAAAAAAAGAATTAATAAAAATTCACTGAATTATCACGGGGCATTCCGAGAATCGAACTCGGGACCTCTCGCACCCAAAGCGAGAATCATACCACTAGACCAAATGCCCTCTGTTGATGCTTTTTGTCTTCATAATATATGAGTTAGATCTCATCTGTTGACTCATTGACTTTACCATCACCTTCCAATTCTAATTTAATCATGCTCCTCTCACGTAATTTGTGTGTTCCATTTATCTTCAAAAATTGAAGATTGTGAATGGTCAATGTGACATCTTGGTAGCTTTATGACTGCTCCTCATATCTTTATGTGTGAAGTCACGATAGGAAACAAAAGTACACTGCCTGTGCAATATGACATTTAAATTTTTGACACACATTTGAAGCTTTTGGTAATTACAGCATGGTATTCTTGAGTGACCAATAATATGCCCTGATCTTCTTATTCATAGTGAAGTCTACTTGTTCCTGTTTTTCTTTGATTGCTGAACTGTTCCTTGTTTGAAATTCAAGGTCAGGTAGTCCTGCCTTTTCGACTGGCATGAGACTCTTATTTTAAGTCCTAAAGAAGTACAGTCTGCAGGTTTATGTTCTTTCTCTTTATACACACTCAAAATCTTGTTGTAGCCAGAATCATAAAGGATTGAATTTATTCAACTCCTGCAAATGGATCTTGGTGGTTTCAAGCACAAGATCAAGAAAACCTGCCCATGTCTTTCTTTAGTCAAATCCTGTGGAAAAATAATCTGTATTGATGGACTTGACTGCTTTTAAGGCTGGTATACAAGCTGCAGTTCTCGTTTTGTTCATTTTTCTATTAAATAATCCGTATGAAAATTTAACATTACTGATTTATCATCTGTATTGATGACATTTACCATCTTCGCAGAGAGGAGAAGTAAAAATGCTTTCTGATTATCTGTTAGTGGGAAATTCCAACTTTTAAGAATTGACTTCAGGACCTCTTGCATCCAGAGTGAGAATTATATTTCTGGACCAAATGCCGTTTTGTTACTTCAATGTGTACCTGGACCTATTCTTAACATGTTTGCTTCTGGACGAGCTATTTTTTTTCAGTGGATAGACTCCTGTGATGATGCTCTGGTGCTGCCAATAGCTGCATGGTTAGTTCTTTGGCTAAAACTTCCAAATTTGGGCCTAAAGTTCTAGCATTGAGGTTTATGTTGGCCACTAGATCAGTAAGACATGTAAAAAGAACATGTTCTAATAATCTTTGATTGATCTGGGTCATTGGAGACCTCTCACACCAAGGCGAGAATCATACCACTAGACCAAATGCCCGTTGTTTCATTAGTTTGCTCTCTTCATTTTGGATTATAAATTTTTACATTTTTAAGTTATAATTTACTGATACTGACGGATGCTTGTCACATTTTCTTTGCGCTAACCATCTTGGTTCATTAGTCTGGATTTATTTAATGCACTTCCACATGCTTCTGAGATGTGGTTTTGCAAATTGCAACATAAATGTTGTGTAGTCAACTGTGAAATTGACGCTGTTACAAGTGTAGATGTTTATTTCTATTCTTCCCTTTCTGTCAAGTATCCCTTTTCTTCTTCATAAGACAACTTTGAGTCTATCTATGTTGCTCGTGTGCTTCAGAATATTCTTGCTGCATTTATTGGAATCTGTGTGGTCATTGGCATAAAGTTTTGCAGATAGAAACTGACTTATCAAATATGGAAATTTTGCTATATTTTATAGTGTTAAAACCGTTGCAAAACTTGATACATGTATATCAGGAGCAGATTAAAAAATTGTAATGGGGCATTCCGAGAATCGAACTCGGGACCTCTCGCACCCAAAGCGAGAATCATACCACTAGACCAAATGCCCTGCTGTTGTTGTTGTTGTTGTTGACAGAGTATTGTTATTAACTTATTATCACTGTTTCTGCTGGTGCATTAGCTTATTTCATTGGAATGTGAAATTGATGGAGCATTGTTATATACTTATTATCACTGTTTCTGTACTGGTGCATTAGCTTATTTTATTGGATGTGGAAGGAAAAAAAAAAGTAATGGGGCATTCCGAGAATTGAACTCGGGACCTCTCGCACCCTAAGCGAGAATCATACCACTAGACCAAATGCCCAGTTGTTGTGTTCCTCAAAGCCTTTTATCTTATTTTATTTGTAATTGCTCATTGTATAGTTTCAATATAGAAAAACAATGTTAGTTGAAATAATTCAACTTATGTAAATGGTATATGCTTTATATTCTATTTTTGTATACAGTTCATTATATTATGATTGGTTTGTGCTGGGAGTTATTCTGTAGACTTTTATGGCTCCTGCACCGCAGTATGCCTACTCTGGTTTTCTTTCTATCTTTGGATCTGTCGCCTATCACATGGAGGTCGTGGCCAAAAACAAAAAGAGGGGCATTCCGGGAATCGAACTCGGGACCTCTCGCACCCGAAGCGAGAATCATACCACTAGACCAAATGCCCGTGTTTTGATCATAGTAAAAGTGTTGCTTTATTTATTTGGAAGACAAACCTGCTAGGAAATTTCTTCACTGAATAATTGGGCCTTTTAACTTCAAAAGATCAAGACCGATCGAACTCTATGCGACTCGTCAAGCATTCTGAACATTTTGGGGCATTTGTTTCTAACTCATCATAATTTATAGGAATAATTGGCGCGAATAAGACTAATTATTTGCCAAGCACAAAACAAAGACGAACTAAACGAAGGGCGAATACACAAAGACAAACTTCATAAGGTGGGTGCACGAAACAACACAAATGAAGATTTTGGCTTGAGATTCCATTTAAGCCGAGGAATCTTCAATACTTTAATATATTTAGGGAATCTCTCCCACTTAATTAGTTTGCCTTTAGTTTTTTTAGTTTTCATCCCTTTTTACTTCCAACATAACGTGACCCCTCCTCATTTCCCCTAAATTATACCCTTTTTCCAATCTAAGAAAACCCCCAAATTGATTTTCTCTTTAAAACTTTAGAAGTTGAAGATAAGTGTCAGATCTTCAGCAAATTCAAGGAAGAAGGCAAAAGGCTATGGAGGATGCTCAAGTTAAATACGCTGCAGCCATATATTATGGGTCTACTTTATCCCAACAATGAACATTACCCCCTTATATGTCCCATTTTCATCCAATGTGCCTCCATGTACCAATTTAATGGTGAATCTACCTTTCATAGCCTAATAAACAACAATTACAGCAAACAATTGCAAAAAAGATCAACAAACAAAAAATACATGCCAAAATTATGACAAAAGAAATGTTCAATTTCCTAAATTAACGCATAAAAAAACCCCAATTACAAGCCCTAATTTTTTTTTTTGTTCAGGAAAGATAATTGGTCCGAAGACCAACCCCCTTGCAGCTACTAGCCAGAAGGCACACCACTCATTACTTGGGTAGTGGGGGATTTATACCCACAAGCAAACATTTTTATACAAACTCCCCAAATTGGGGAGTGATGAGAGTCGAACACCCGACCTCGCGGTTGGGAGGTGGGAGCACCAACCATTGGGCTCCCACAAGCCCTAATTAATCCTACAAAAACATACACAACATACATATGAATTTGAGTATAATTAGAGGATGCAAAAACTTACAAAACTCGTTGGGATGACCTTCAATCGTGCAACAATGGAGCTCGGTGACCTTGGTATTCTAACAATGGAAGATGATGAAGATGAAAGGGTATTTTTTTGGGGTTCAATACTTTGAGGAGGGGTCACATGTAGGAGTAAAAAGGGAGGGAAAAAATGGCAAACTAATTAAGTGGGAGAGATTCCCTAAATATATTAAAATATTAAAGATTCCCCGGCTTTAATGGAATCTCAGGCCAAAATCGAATCTCAGGCCAAAATCTTCATTTATGTTGTTTCGTGCACCCACCTTATGAAGTTTGTGTTGTGCACCGCACCTCGTTTAGTTCGTGCGGTTTTTGTGCACACCAAACTAATAAGTTGGTCTTTGCGCCAATTTACCCTAATTTATAAGCTCTATCTTACGCCTGCTTGCTTTTATGTGTTAAACACTTACATGATTATGAATTTGATTTGGCTATTTTGTGAAAAAAATTGATGCTTGCAAAATTTTGACTTTCACGCTTGTCAATACACAACTTTTAACTATTAATATCTTTAATAACATATTTGTAAAATTGAAATAAATCCAACAACACTTTACCTGCTAAAATTTGTATTTTATATTCATAAATTTTCGGTAAAAGTAAGTGAATGAATAGTGCAAAAATCAAAACGTTCCAAGTAAAGAAGACGGAGCAAGTATTAGCTGAAACTAAAGTGTTAAAACACCCACAACTTATATTAGAAAGGGTGGCGGTGGACAAATATTTGGTGTCTTGATTACCTTTCCACATTAGTAGAGTATAATAGTTATTCTATTACATGTTCTTCCTTATAACTGTTCGGTTGTCCAGTTTAATATTTTGAATTGTGTAATTTTAGCGTGTGATTGTTCCAATTCAGTTGCAACACTTTTTCTTTTTTGAAGTTTCAAATTAGTTGCAACATTACTTTATTTTGAAATAGATTTATCTATTTATAACCTCATCACATAAGTTTCTCTTTTTATTTCTCTTTATTTGGATTTCTTTTTCTTTTCAAGTTAGCCTTTCAACTTAGGCAATTTGTGTGAAAGGAACATTACTCCTTCTAACTCATGTTCGCTATTTCAAAACCATATGGAATATGTAGATCCTTTTGTTCTTCATTTCGAAAGATTCAAAAAGTTGTAGTCTTGTAGAGACTAACCATTCCAAAGCAAGGGTTCGAGTGTTCAGTTATACTCGTGACGAATCCGATACCTATCCTTTATTGTGCCATTGCAACCTAAAAGCCCGCTGCTACCATGATAAACTTTTGTCTTCTTCTTATAGGACGACAACCTCAACCTAATTATAATTGTTCACAACTTCATAAGACCACCTCTTTTATTTAATGAATGAGTTTATTCTTCACAAGGTTTTGTCCAATTGCCTTCCAAATTGCCCACAAAATATAACTACCGAATTTCAACCTAAAAAAATAATTACTTCTCTTTTTTTTAAAAGGCAACACTTTGATTTTTACATTATTCACACACCTCAATTTAATCATATAAATTGTTGTTGGATTTGTTTCAATAAATATTTTAATAATATTAACTTTTTATAACTTTTACAAATACATAATTAGAGATATTAATCGTCAAAGTTATACATTGACAAACACGAAAGTCAGACTGTTGCACTTATTTAGAAACGAAGGTTAGTATAATACAAAATCAATTATCGAATTTTAACCCACAAAATACAAATATAACTAGAGGCATCGCTTGAGCCTAACGATTAGTTTAAGTTAAAAACTAATAATCGACCGTGATACCAATTTTGCCCTTAGCTATTCACCCGGTGAAAGAAAGATCGAGTGAAATGGTAAACTAAGCTCAATTAGCTACACTTCAAAGTTCAACCCCTACTTCACTCGTTCATGTCAGTACTGGTAAAAATTTAACACAACTGCACTTCACTCATTCAATGGTGATTATGAGGAACGAAATATTTTTCAGTAGAGGTAATTACTATATGCTCTTTTCACTTCATTTAATTGTATAATTCTCCAATTTTTGATTTAGTTGCAGAAATGCACAATTCACAATTGAAATTCGAAACCCTAAATTATTGAATAGCGTGGCACAATCTTTAGTTTAAATAGAGTTGATTTTGGTACAACTATTTAAAAGACTTGCAATTAATTTCTACTTGTTTGACATAATATACTGAGTCAATTGATTGTATTATCTGTCTGTGATTTTTGAGCATTAATTTAAATTAGACGTGCAAGAAAGTGGAAAGATTTGATTGTGGTAAATTTGTTTAGTCTGTATAATGTATCTGATTATTTTGTTGAATTTTTAAATTATTTTCCTTGGATCTGGTAACATATTGATCAACGTGCTGGGATATGGTTGACTTACGATTCACTAGCGTATAATTCTAGCAATAGTTGTATGGTGGTTAAGGGATAAGGGCAATTTGTCTTTGCTGTTGTAAATGAATTAATGAAGGGCAGTTGAAACTTAGAATCAAAGCGATAAAGATTATCGCTGTGTTAACATTTAATCGACGTTTGATTAGGTGTTCGGCTTTTGTAATTTGTCGAATGGAGTATGGGCTAGGAGGTCATTTGGAGAATTTTAGCTTGGTTCTTCAAGCATTAGTTCGTATTGGTGCAGATTTTCCTACGGACTGTGGAATCGTGTTTTGCACTTGACTCTTCTCGCAATTTTTACTCTTATAGAGAATTGGACTTGGGAGTTGGGACCAATGATTTCACGAAGGAAGTTATGTGTCAGTTTGGAAGTTGCTCAATTGAAATTTATTATTGACTTTACTTGTTTATGAAGACTAATGCTCAAATGTGTTGAAACCTCTTTGCTTATCTGAAATTTCCACTTGTTTGGAAGCTTCTCATACAAAAGTCTTGGTTGGGAGTGAAGTGAAATTGTGAAAAAACAGAAACTCGGCTTCTAGAGTCTATACTCTATCATCTTGGCGCACTTCGAAAATGGAATTCAGAACCTTTTGCACCTAAATCTAGAATAATATCATCAGACTAAACTCCCTGTCAAATTTGGTGATTATCTGTCGTGATACGTTATGTTAACTCACTTTTGAATAATCAACCGTTGACATTTTTTCTGTTTTCATTTGGATCGAAAGCACATTTTTGCAACCTTGACTAAGAACTTGATGTTTACCAATATTTGCCACATCTCGAGAAGTCAAGAGATTTAATTATCATGTAATGAAGGAGCATGTGGCCCTCACAAACTTATCATCTTAATTGGACTTTTAGTTTTTAGGGTTTACCAACTTATTCTTTGAGAAACTTTTAAAAGATTTTTAGGTTGGATAGGGATAATAACCGGTGTCACTCTACAAACATGGAACGTTTAACGGTGTATCATTCTAGATAAAGGGAACACCTGATGTCTTCTCTTGGCAACATAAGATGTAATGCTGGTGGACTTTGATTCATGTAGCTATATAATCAATAATAGAAAATTTGCAATTAAGATGAAGTTGAGGATGATTAAGTTGGTGATGCATATGATCATGTTACAAGCAACGGGTGTGCTACACAATTTTATCTTAAATGCTGATGATGCTGAGACAGTCTTTGAGATATAAGCTTGCTCATATTTATTATCTTGATAATTTTAACTACAGAAGTTTCAGTGACTAACTTTTACTTGTATGACCAATAACATTGCTGCACATAAGGATGTGAAATTCATCATGATATACACATTTAAGTAATATGAGGATTATCACTGAGGTCCCTTGCTGCATGTATGCTACAGCTGAAAGGTTAAGATAGTAATGGCCGTGGGAAGCTGTACTTGATCTGGGCTTTGGGAGGAGCTCCAAGGATAGATAAAATCTTTATCGCTGACATACTCAGTGGACCTATGATGATTACTATGACATATTTGGAGCAGATTCTTAAAGGAAGCTGAACCTGTAGCACTGTAAGCAAAGTATTATTCTCTGAACCTACTTTACGATTTGATGCTGCGAATATACTCCGATAATTTGGTATATCTTCAATGTTATTTTAAATGTTTGTGAAGGTAGGCTTAAAGTGGTAGGTAACAAAAATAAATGAATTACTGAAACTAAGGCGGGGCATTCTCGGGACCTCTAGCACCCAAAGTGAGAATCATACCACTAGACCAAATGCCCAAGTTTTTAATAGTTATTCTGGTTTTATATTTAGCGTTGTTTGTTTCTTTACAATTGCCTCAATTCCTTTTTGCTGCATTATTAGTTGGCACAAAAATGTATAGCTGCATATAATCTGAGATTTGAGGTCACATTTAATGGGTTCGTTGATATTAGGGCTTTGTTTTCATGTCGGTCAATGTTCAATGAAACCTGAGGAAAAATTATAGTAAAAATAACAAACTGTGGTGGGGCATTCCGAGAATCGAACTCGGGACCTCTCGCACCCAAAGCGAGAATCATACCACTAGACCAAATGCCCTCTTGTTGTTTTGATCTGATCTTTTTGGACATTACTCCTTGAAGTTCAATCAGATATACATGATCTTCAGAAAATAAGTTTGGTTAATTGCTTCTCACCTGAGTCCAGTTGAATGGCCCACCAGTTGCTGGAATTCTTTCTTATCCTTTTATTTGGTTCTTTTTTTTTTCCCGCAAATCAGTTTAATTTTGATAAATGCTTTGAATTAAACGGAAAGAAAAGATAGGTGGAAGGAATTATGATTCTAGGATCGTTTCTTTGCCTTCCTGGTCTTTTTCTAAATCATCACACAGCAGATCATTCTTGAATCTGAAGTCAACAAAATTGACTCTATAGACATCGAGGCGTTAAGCACACCAGTCAACAGGTGATTGGAGATAGTTGGTCACATAATTTGTTTGTATTAATCTGAAATTGAGTTAGGACTTCTGGCACCCAACCATCATATTAAAGCTTCATTATTTCAAAGCATTTATTTGATACTTGATTAAAAAGTGATGGTTGGTTCTGGTCAAGGATGGATGAACCTGCTAAGGTTTTCATCCTCTTTTTGAATGAAATGTTAAAAACCACTTAGCTCAAATGGGGCATTCCGAGAATTGAACTCGGGACCTCTCGCACCCAAAGCGAGAATCATACCACTAGACCAAATGCCCTTTTGTTGCTTTTGGTCTGATCTGTTGCAGATAACTTCTTAATGTTCAGTTAGACCTGTAAAAAAAATTAGGTTCGGTTTTATACATCTGATTCATCAGGGGCATTCCGAGAATCGAACTCGGGACCTCTCGCACCCAAAGCGAGAATCATACCACTAGACCAAATGCCCTTTTGTTGCTTTTGATCTGATGTGTTTCACATAAATTCTCTAAGTTTAATGACACTCCCCCCCAACCAAAAAAAAAAGAAGTTCAATCACACTTGTAAAAAAAGAAGACTGGGTATCGTCGTATAGTTATATCTGATTGATCAGGGGCATTCCGAGAATCGGACTCAGGACCTCTCGCACCCAAAGCGAGAATCATACCACTAGACCAAATGCCCTTTTGTTGCTTTTGATCTGATCTTTTGGGCACTACATCTTGAAGTTCAATCAGATATACTTGTCTAATCTTCATAAGCCTAGACTTAGAAAATAAGCTTGGTTGATTGCTTCTCACCTGAGTCTGGTATACTGGCACACCAGTTGCTGATCCCTTTCTTTCTTATCCTTTATTTTGGTATATATTTTCTTCGCAAATTAGATCAATTCTTTATGCATGCTAGACTAAACTGTTAATGTAATGGAAAGAACAGATAGGTGAAAGGAAAAATGTTTAGCAGATTGAATATTTTCCTTCCTGGTCTTCACTAAATTGTCATACATCAGATCGTTCTTGAGTCAACACAATTCACTCTATAGACATATGTACATAGGCACACCAGTCACCTGCTGATTGGAGATGGTTGCTCCCATAAATTGAATTAGGGACTTCTGGCACCCAAACATCATGTTAAAGCTTAGTTGTTTCAGTTTATTAGATACTTGATTAAGATGTTGATGGGTAATTGATTTGTGAGCTGTCTATCATTAGTCTGATCAAGGATGGATGAACCTGCTTAGATTCTTTTTATATATTTTTGTTTAAATTAAAAAATTGAAAACCACTTGGCTCAAATGGGGCATTCCGAGAATTGAACTCGGGACCTCTCGCACCCAAAGCGAGAATCATACCACTAGACCAAATGCCCTTTTGTTGCTTTTGGTCTGATGTGTTGCAAATAACTTCTTAATGTTCAGTTGGACCTGTAAAAAAAGAAGTTGGTTCTGTTTTATACATCTGATTGTATCAGGGGCATTCCGAGAATCGAACTCGGGACCTCTCGCACCCAAAGCGAGAATCATACCACTAGACCAAATGCCCTTTTGTTGCTTTTGATCTGATCTGTTGCAGAAAGTTCTCTAAGTTTAATGACACTTTCCCTCAAAAAAACAAATGTTCAATCACACATGTAAAAAAAAAAGAAGATTGGGTATCGTTGTATACTTATATCTAATTGATCAGGGGCATTCCGAGAATCGAACTTGGGACCTCTCGCACCCAAAGCGAGGATCATACCACTAGACCAAATGCCCCCTTTTGTTGCTTTTGACTGATCATTTGGGCACTACATCCTGAAGTTCAATCAGATATACTTGTCTAATCTTCAGAAGCCTAGACTTAGAAAATTAAGCTTGGTTGATTACTTCTCACTTGAGTCTGGTACTCTGGTATACTGGCACGCCAGTTGCTGATCCCTTTCTTTCTTATCCTTTTATTTGGTATATATTTTCTTTGCACATTAGATCAATTTTTTATGGATGCTAGACTAAGCTGTTAATGTAATGGAAAGAAAAGAAAAGTGAGAAGAAAAATGTTTATAGGATTGAATATTTTCCTTCCTGGTCTTCACTAAATCGTCACGCATCAGATCATTCTTGAGTCAACACAATTCACTCTATAGACGTATGTATGTATGCATAACAGCCACCTGGTGATTGGAGATGGTTGCTCCCATAAATCAAATTAAAACATCATATTGAAGCCTAGTTGTTTCAGTTTATTAGATACTTGATTAAAAATGTTGATGGTTGATTGATTTGTGAGCTGTCTATCATTATTCTGGTCAAGGATGGATGAACCTGCTTAGATTCTTTTTATATATAATTGTTTAAATTAAAAAATTAAAAACCACTTAGCTCAAATGGGGCATTCCGAGAATTGAACTCGGGACCTCTCGCACCCAAAGCGAGAATCATACCACTAGACCAAATGCCCTTATGTTACTCTTTATCTGATCTGGTGCACATAAGTTCTTGGACTTCAATCAGAATTGTAAAAGAAAAAGTAGATTCAGTATTATTGTTCTGGGGCATTCCGAGAATCGAACTCGGGACCTCTCGCACCCAAAGCGAGAATCATACCACTAGACCAAATGCCCTTTTGTTGCTTTTGATCTGATGTGTTGCACATAACTTCTTGAAGTTTAATCAGATATAATTGGTTGTACCTTCTGAAGGCTTAGATAAATAGATCAGGAAAAAAAAAAAAGCTTTGTTCATTGTCTAATCTGAGCCTGGTGGACTTACACATCAGTTGGTATAAATCTATCTGCAAATCAGATTAAAGTAATTTGTATAGGTGGTGGTCAAGGATTGATGAACCTGTTAGGATTGTTTTTTTTTTGTAAGAAAGGAATTAATTTAAATTCATTGAATCAACATGGGGTTTTCTGAGAATGGAAGTCGGGTTCTCTCGCACCCAGAGCACCAATCTTACCACTAGACCAAATGCCCTTATTGCTTTTCATCTGTTTTGCTGCACATAACTTCTTGAAGTTCATCAGACCTGTAAAGAAACAGTAGGTTCAGTGTAATCTGTTGCACATAAGTTCTTAAAGTTCATTCAGACCTTTTAAAAAATTTAGGCTCTGTATTATCTTATCTGATTAATTGGGGGCATTCCGAGAATCGAACTCGGGACCTCTCGCACCCAAAGCGAGAATCATACCACTAGACCAAATGCCCTTTTGCTTTTTATTTGATCTGTCGCACATAACTTCTTCAAGTTCAGTCAGACCTGTGAAAAAATAAAAAGTAGATCCCAGTACCATTATATTGGACTGGTCCGGGGCATTCCGAGAATTGAACTCGGGACCTCTCGCACCCAAAGCGAGAATCATACCACTAGACCAAATGCCCTTTTGTTGCTTAATATCTGATCTGTTGCACACAACTTCTTCAAGTTCAATCAGGTATAATTGCTCACATTTTTTGAAGCCTAGACTAGATAAAGAAATTAGCTTTTATTAGTTACTTCTTATCTGGTCTGGTAGATCTGCACATCATTTGCAGTATCTTTCTGTCTTGTCCTCTTATTTTGTTAAAAATTTTACCTTCAAATCAGGTCAAATAGATGTATGCTAGACTATGTGGTGAATTTAATGAAATATGATTTTAGGATCAATTGTTTGCTGCAGATCACTCTTGAGTCAATAAAGATGACTCTATATACATAATGACTTATCTATGTAGGCACCAGGCAAACCAGGTTCCCATTATCTGTTTGTACAAGTAGCATCTAAATCTGAACTTACTCCTTGCTCCCAAAACAAGAAAATCATATGAATAGATCATATATTTTAGTGAATTATATTTGATACTTGATGTAACATTTAGACTGTTCCTTTATTTGTTAGTTTTTCCTCCTATAGTCGAGGATCAATGAATCTGATAGGATTTTTAGAAAAATAATTTAAAATAAATTCCAAGCTTGGAGCATTCCGAGAATTGAACTCGAGACCTCGCGCCACCCAAAGTGAGAATCATACCACATCTTTTTGGATTTAGGAAGGTAATTGGCCAGAGATGGCACAACCCCTATAATGTGAGGGAAGAAAAGGGGAGACTGATAGGTGGGAGTCTTGCCCAGTTTAAAACCACCACAATTCCCAAAACTTGGGGGTGATGAGAAGTAAACCCCCTACCATTGAGCTTCCACTTGATTCTTAACCAAATTTCTTTTGTTGTTTTCAGGTTTCCACCATTATTATGGTCGTATCAATCTATTTGCTTATTCTATTAATATCATCTTGCCTAAATGACGAGGAAGTTTCCTCTCTCCCTATACACTTTTAGTTGCTTTCCATACGATGTCATCTGTAGTCTTGCTGTATATATTTAGTTTTTGTGGTTACAGGCATAGACTTTTTAGATAGGAACGGAGAAGTTTCATAAGATTTTGCTATTTAAGAGTTATACTATTTGTTAAGTAACCTTGCAATCTAATTTTTATTTATTTGTGTATATTTTAATGGCTTTGCAGTGGCTGGCAATTTATGATATGCATTTCTGGAGCAAAATAATTTCTGTAGAGAAGGAAAAAGGTTATGGGGCATTCCGAGAATCGAACTCGGGACCTCTCGCACCCAAAGCGAGAATCATACCACTAGACCAAATGCCCTATTTATGCTCTTGATTAATTGTTATCTATCATTGTTTTTGCTTGTATAATTTTAGTACTTATTATCTAGCTTAATGATGAGGGAGTTCCTTCCCTTGCTCTATGTTTTTCCTGCTTTCCATAAGATGTCTTGGTTGTTGATAGTCTTGCTGCAATTATTGTCGTTTGTAATTTGTATTATAAAATTTGTCCAGAACTTTAATAAAAAAGTTCTGTACTATTTTGAGAGTTGAAACTACAATTTGAATCCCATTTGTATATGTATGTTTCATACCAGTTGATTGCATTGCATTCCGGAGCAGACTTATTAAACGTGGAGTTAAAAAAGTGATGGGGCATTCCGAGAATCGAACTCGGGACCTCTCGCACCCAAAGCGAGAATCATACCACTAGACCAAATGCCCGGTTAATGATAATGCATTATATTCACATATTTTAAAGAATCTTTTTAAAATTTGGTTGATGTACAGCCTGGATAACAAAAATGTAGTGCAAAAAGGAGGGGGCATTCCGAGAATTGAACTCGGGACCTCTCGCACCCTAAGCGAGAATCATACCACTAGACCAAATGCCCTTCGTTTTGCTTTTTGTAATTTTCGATTTCATCTATTCAGTTTCTCGTTGGAATGGACTTCTTTTAGTTGGTAAAAAAAAAGAGTGTTAATCAAACCTCAACTCTTACAGTTTTTTGTGTTTGGTATTTAGTATTTACGGATCAGATGCTCGGAAGTAAATGAGGAATTTAAGAGAATCTCTATTCCCAAATACCCAATTAACTGCACCTAAACAAGCTTGACGTATTTTTTGACTATTTGCCTCTTCCTTTACATGGTGTATTTTAGGATTTTTTGATTTATTTCGTGGAGCAAGTTTTAAATGAGAGGTTGTCACATAGTGACATAAATCTGTTTTAGAATGTGAAAAATCCCCCCACCCTAAAAGAGGAAAAAGTCATAAATAATAGTGATGTGGCCCTGTTATATTTATGTATCATCACTTGAATTTTA
The DNA here is from genome assembly GCA_947648045.1 of Beta corolliflora. Lineage (NCBI taxonomy): Eukaryota > Viridiplantae > Streptophyta > Magnoliopsida > Caryophyllales > Amaranthaceae > Beta > Beta corolliflora. The sequence goes on along the minus strand of CANSZD010002691.1, from coordinate 210,172 downwards.
CTTTTAATTGAAATATCTTCTACTAACTAGTTTTAGCTAATTCAAGCTGAAATCATCCATAGTGATAAACTTGTCATTACAAGTATCGTACTGATGACCTTTGGTTTAGAAAGTAAAAACTTATTAACCAGAAGTGCTACAAGTCTACAATATAATAAATTCTAATTTTCTTCCAAAAGTACAAAAGCCTTTACACATGTATTGCTGTTATGATAATAGTAGGAGTATACTACATTCTTATTTTTTTTTATTTTTTTTTTGATTGGGAAAGAAAAACCTTAGGCTACCCTACTTAGTCAGGAGGCCAACCTAAAACATCCTTACGGATAAGAAGGGAAAAATCAATACAGAAGGGGGGGTGCCAAAACCAAACATCTGGGTGAGAATGACCCTTGTGAGCCATGAAGTCCGCTAGACGGTTGGCCTCCTTGTAGCAATGTTGAAACTTAACTTCTTGAAACTGGTCCAGAAGAGAACCTGCATCCATGATAATGTTAGCAATAGTCCACGGAATATTAGCACTTGGGCTCATAGAGTTGATAACAGAAATATTATCCCCTTCAATGATGACCTTCCTACTCTGGTTTTGGAGCGAAAGGGCTCTTTTTAGGCCCTCTAGAAGCCCCATAGCTTCCGCCATAAGGATCGAAGGATACACACCCACCGCTTTGGCACTTGCCAAAAGCACGTCCCCAATACAATTTCTGATGACAAACCCATAAGCCGCTTGACCATTATCAAGCTTGGACCCGTCAAAATTTACTTTAAGAACATCCTCATTAGGCGGGGACCAAACAAGATTTTTGCCTGATCGAGCAGGCATCTTACAGTCCTTGGGGAGAGGGGTACTAAAATTTGGGGAATCTAAGTTAGCCTTCTCCCATTTTGCCATAAAGGAATTTATGATAAGGCTTGCTTGGGGGAAAGAAGTACTATCATTATTGAAAATTAATTTGTTCCTAAAGTACCAGACATGCCACCAAACTACACATAATTTCGTAAGGTGCTCCAACGCCAAGTTATTATGACAAGTTTCTAAGGCCGATCGAAACGAGGACAACTGAAGAGAAGAGAACCAACTAGGAGAGCTAGGCCATTGGAACTTGTCCTCCAAATGAGAGTAAATGTCTAAAGTAAAAGGACACTGAAAGCAAAGATGACAGATTGTCTCAGAAGGAAAATCACAAAAACAACAATTTTGAGGCACAAAAATATGACTTCTTTCCAATCTACTAGTAGTAGCCAACCCATCATTGCAAGCTTTCCATAGAAAGTTCTTAATTTTAGGCGGAGCATGAATACCCCAAATCCAGTTAAATTCCACTTTTTCATTATTCCCCCCATTAACTTCTTGGATAAGGGAGGCACCTGATTTAACAGAGTATTGGCCAGTCGGGGTTAGACCCCAAATTAGTTTATCTTTTTGGGAAGAAGAGGGAATGAAAACAGAGGAAATTAAATTAACTATATTAGGGGGAACTAAGGTGAGAAGTTTGGGAATATCCCAACCTCCTGAAGCAAAGAAACAATCTGCAACCTTGATAGTTTCCGATCCAACAGTAGGCGTATATTTACAGCTAAGCGGGTACTGGAAGATCCAATTATCAGTCCAAAAGGAGATATCTTTTCCATCTCCTATCAGCCATCTGAGACCTTGATTGAAAATATATCTGTGACGGAGAAGATTTTTCCATTGCCATGAAGCATTAGAAGGAATATTACATAAAAGAATATTTTTATCTTTCAAATATTTCTGGGTAACCAACTTAACCCAAATATTGTCCTTATTTACAAGAATTTTCCATAGAAGCTTCATTTGGAGTGCAATGTTAGACACTTCTGCTTTTCTAAACCCAACTCCTCCTACAGATTTGGGTTGACAAATTTTGTTCCATCCTATAAGATTAGCTGTTTTAGAAGCGGGGTCTTTATTCCAGAAAAAATTCCGATAAGTTGTATCCAAACTAGAAAGCACCTTCTTTGGAAGGGTAAAACTCTGCATTTGGAAGCTAGCTTTTGAGGCTAAGTTAGATTGAATTAGAACTGATCTGCCAGCTTGAGAAAGAGAGTTAGCTTTCCATTTAGGAAGTTGTTGGACAGTTTTAGAAACAACCCCTGCAAATGTCTCCTTTGTAACCCGAGTGTTGATAATAGGGCAGCCAAGATAGTCACCTAATTCCGAAGTTTCTTGCATCCCAAGAATAGACGCAAAGTTGACTTTATCAATATCCTTGACATTTGGGGAGCATTGAAAGGCAGACTTGTGATAGTTTACTAATTGTCCAGATATTGAACAATATTTGTCTAGAATTTGCTTAATTTTGTAGCAACTAGCATCAGTAGCCTTAGCGAAAATCATGGTATCGTCTGCAAAAGTAAGGAAAGGAATTCTAGCTCTCGTTCTACCAATAGGAACACCTATCAATTTCCCAGGTTCATGACAAGTCTTGGAGAACTCCCGTGCTAGCAATTCAGCACATAAAATGAATAGGTATGGGGATAGCGGATCCCCTTGTCTAATCCCTCTAGAAGGGAAGAATCTCTCTCCAGGGACACCATTTACTAGAACGGAAAAAGAGGTGGAAGATATACAGCTACGAATCCATCCAATCCAAACTGGATTAAAACCCATTTTGTCCATTGTAGTATAAATAGAGTTCCATTCCAATCTATCATATGCCTTTTCCACGTCTAATTTGATAGCAATCCAACCCCCCTTTCCTGTTTTATTCTTAAAAGAATGAAATACCTCATGAGCAATAAGGATGTTATCTTGGATTAGACGATCAGGGACAAAAGCACCTTGTAATGGGTGTATTATCTTGCCCATAGTGATTTTTAGTCGATTGGTGATTATTTTGGAAATAACTTTATATATAGAAGAGCAGAGACTTATCGGACGAAAATGATTTGCATTAATTGGTTTATCAATTTTAGGAATTAGAGCAAGAAAAGTATGGTTAATTTCTTTTAGCATATACCCAGAATGAAAAAAGAACTGCTCGACAAACTGATTTCCCTACCAATGACCAATATTTTTGGAAGAAATAGGGTGGAAACCCATCTGGTCCCGGAGATTTATCAGGAGCCAGATCAAAAACCGCATCTTTAATTTCTTTAGAGGATATAGACGAAATAAGATAAGTGTTATCTACCTCAGACACAATCGGAGAAAGAAGATTAAAATCTTCATATTGATCAAAACTACAATCTGGGTTAGAAATAAATCTTTTTTTAAAGGCTGTTGTTATTTCTTTTTCAATAAGGTCAGGTTGAGTTATGGGTTGTGCATCTTCTGAAATAAATTCCTTAATTTGATTACGATGTTTTCTAATTGAAGCATGCGTATGGTAAAATTTCGAATTAGTGTCACCTAAAACCAAATAATCAGATTTGCATTTTTGCTTCCAATAGGTGGTGTTGTATTCAAGTAACTTGCTACGTTTAGAAAGAAAATTTTCTTGTTGGGATTTGAGAGTAGTATTATCTGGGTCAACTAATAGTTGACTTTGGATCTCTTCAAGTCTTGCATCAACTTGACGCATCTGGCGGAATATATTGCCAAATTGAGTTTTATTCCACTCCTTAGAGTTAATCTTCACTAGTTTACATTTCTGAACAAGGTTATACATATGCGATCCATGGAACTTATTACACCAGGTGCGTTTGATAAGAGAATCATAATCTTTTCGAGTGCACCACATCTTCTCAAACCTAAATGGAGGTGCTTTTGATTTGTTATTAGTAAGATATTCAAGGGAAACTTGACAATGGTCAAAGGATGTAAAAATGTGATGTTTAAGAGATGCATGGGGAAACAACATCAACCAAGATGTACTAGCTACCCCCCGATCTAACCGTTCATAAATATTATTAGGACCATCCTTCTTTTTTCTCCAAGTGAAATTTTGTCCAGTAAAGCAAATTTCTGTGCAGGCAACTTTACTAAATAAGTTTTGCATATAGTAAGTTCTAGAAGACGAAAAAGGGGCACCACCTAGTTTATCTGAGGGACTATTAATTTCATTAAAATCCCCTAGAATTATAAACGGGGAGAATAGAGTAGAAATATAGACTATAAGCTCATTCCAAAATGAAGGCTTGTATTCCTTTTGTGCAGGTGCATAAATAAATATTGCTACAAACTGTAAATTTTGATTCAAAATATTTATAGAACACGCAATAAACCGCAAAGATTTATAGATAACAACTAGAGAGAAAGGATTTATGATACAATCTCTCCAAAAGAGCCATATTCCCCCTGCATATCCCATAGAAGGAAGGTAGTCATAGTGGAGGAAACCTACCGCACTAACACTACTTGGGAAGGGGGGGGATTGAGATTTTCGTCTCACACAACATTAATATCTTAATGTTGTTATTCTTACAAAAGTTCTTGCACTCTTCCATTGCATTTTTTCTACCACCTCCTCGAACATTCCAAAACGCGATTGACATGATATACTATAATAGTCAGCAAAAAACACCATTTAACTACAATATTTAAATAAGCAGGGGGGCTAGGGGTTTAAGTTCTCTTCCTCTTCAAAGCTGAAGAGGCATCATCATCTACCTCATTATCTTCATTCATCCTCTTAGCAGAGCTTGAATGAGAAGAGAGCTCCACCGGGAAGGATGCATTCATCCCCATGCTTTGGATTTGCTTGACAAAAGAGCTGTCAGATTGAATGGAGTGGAATGGATTTTCAGCATAAGCATTGAGAGTGTCTAGATCATCATCATCATCGAGACCCAACAAGAAGTTATTGGCATCATCCAAAGGGGGTTCTGGGCTCAACTGTAACTGGGCAGTATCATCAGATAGGAGATGAAACTGATTCTCACCAGAACCCACAAAAGGGAGCAACCTTTTGGTTGAAGCTAGTAGCAGCAAGGGGGATGCTTCAACTTCTGTGTCTCCTCTCTTCTCATCAGCAGCAAGTACAAGAGGAGGAGATACATGAGGTGCTATGAAAACAGCATCATCATCAGAGGAATCCTCGGACTCATAGGGGTCAGATACAACCAATTTACCCTTCCCTTTGCCATACACAGGGGGGTGTTAGCTTTGCATGATTATCTATTGGGTCTTTCGAATAATACCTTTAGAAGCGGAACGAGGAGCAAACCATCGGGGACTTTAGCATTTTTTTTTCTTGGAAAAAGCGAGACATTGTATCATGGTTCTTGCTAAGGTGCTTTGGCTTGACATACACCACTTGTGCTGGCTCAGCAGTGGTAGTATGAGAGTCTTGCCCAGTAGCCTTAGCAAGAGTTTTATATAAATCTTGCTGTTTAGGATTCTTTAGTAATTGGATAGAGATTTCTTTTTTGGGAGAATTTAATAGTGGACAAGCCTCAATAACATGAGCAACCTCACCACAAAAAGAACAACCAAGCGAAAAGTCTTCATACCGGATGACATATCCATGCATCGATCACCGCACCGCTTACCTCAAAGATACTCCAACAGGGGGCCTTGAATGTCAACTCGAATACATGCTCGAGTAAACCTGATTTTATTTCAACAAAGACCTTTGATCAAGCTTGATCAAAGCTCCAATATCATTAGAAGCCAACAGATTTGCTATTGAATCAAAGTTCAAAAGTTCAATAGGGAGCCTTGGGATTCTCACCCAAAGGTCAACCCACTTAATTTCTTCTAAATATGGATCAAAAGAGGACTTCCAGGGCTGAAGAACTAGCAGATCCCCTTGGATGTGCCATGGCCTCTCACTCCAAACAAGAGCAAGATCCTGAGGGTTGGCAAATCTCAAGAGGATCCACCCATTCCCCATTTCTAAATAATCAACATCTCCTTTAACAATTCTCCAATCAGCTTTAGTACGTGAAATAATAGTACGAATATCAAGGGGAGCAGAGAGCATCTTACCAAATAGGCAAGATTTAGAGAGCTCACAAATATCTTTTTTCACCTGAGAGAGATCATCCAGAACACAAGATTCGGGAAATACAGGGGGGTCATGCATATTATTAGAAGGAGGGGGGGATTCATTTGGAGGGGAACTGGACTCAACATCAGCATTGGATTTCTTGTTGTTACCAGACTGACCCACTATTAGTGGAACCTCAGAACTTTCACAATTTTGGTTAGGGTTTCCAACCAACTTATCTTTGAAGGAATTTGGGTTAGACATAATAAATTTAAGTCTACTAGCAGAGAGAATGATAAGATTGAATTTACCAGAACAGAAAGAAAAGGGAGATTTTGGTGTGTTGTAATAACTCACCTTTCCAACCCTTTTATAGAGGGCGCTGATCCTTCGAGGATAGGAAGGAGATTGCTTGAAGTTAGAGAGCATGAAGAGAAGTTCCATCGCATTTAATGGACTGACAAAGGTGTTTCCTTCCCTCAGAGGAACTGCAGTACTCAAGTCGCCTGATATTACTCCACCTTTGGCCGAAATTCGCCTCTGAAACGCCACCTTAGCACACCTTTGATTAAACCCCTCACTAATGGAAGAGATTAAAGAGATTGCATTTAATGCTTTGAACCCTAAAACCCTAGCGTCTCCAGCTGGATTGAAGCAAAATTGTGAAACCTTGAAGCGAATTGTCGAAACAACACCTTTTGAGGAAGTGATAAAGTAACTTCTAGGTTGTACCAGATATAACTTTGTAGAGATGGGGAAAATAAAACATAGGGATGATGATTTTTGGGGGCTAGAGATGGTAGAGTAGCCTTTAAATTGAATTGGGGCTTTTTTAGGGGTTCTTGATTGAGCTTTATTGGCTACACACAGCAAGAATATGATAATGGGGCGAGAATTAACACATTTCCGAAGTGATCTCTTCAGTTTCCTCTGAAATTTGGAAAGAATTAGATGGGGAGAAGGGATTGATTTTTTAGACTGGGTTTCTAGGGTGTCGCGGGTTTCTTTCACCCCTTTCTGCTGCTCTTTCTCTCTCTTCCTTTTTTTCATTTTTCAAAGTCTGTAGAAGGTTTTATACTACATTCTTATGATAGACAAATTGTATGACAAATGACTACTCAGGGTATTGCTTGTGACCCTAAATAACTCTTAATTATGAGCACAACTATCATATACCTTGGCGTACTACGTGCATGACTATTTTTCGCTTATTTAGAACTCCCCCTTTTATGTATATTTTGCTCAATGAGCCAAAAAAAGAGCCTTGGGTGTACCATTGGTATACCCGATTGTATGATAAAAATTGTACCTAATCATTGTACTTCTCCCAATCTGAAATAAATGAAACACTTCTCTTTTTTATGTGAGTTTTTTTTTATAGAAGCGTTTCATTTATTTCAAAATGGAGAAAGTATAAGAAAACCTTTAATAATTGAAAGTCAAAAATGGAGAATTTTCTACGTCCCTTGGGTCCTGGGTGGAAAAAAATCTTATTCCCCACTTGTTTGTACCATTACTTGTGTCACTCAATCTTATTGGTTGATGTCAATTATTCTTTGCCTTATCTATTTTTTAAGGTAAGAATTTTGTCTAAATCTAATGATATAAACCAATAATATTGAGTAGCATATATCTATAAGTGTTACTAATTTAGAAGACATTGGCTCAGTTTTTCCCCCCAAAACTGTCTATGTGGCATCTTTATGTAAATTGTTTTCCCGCATAATGAATTAATGGAGGAGAAATAACCAAAGTACTCAAACTGTGTCTTCTTCGGCTGGAAGATGGGAGTACAGTGTTCCTGGGACAAAAAACCAAAGTAATACCTACTATAATTAAAGGAAGTAAATGTCTACATTGGAAAAGATGCATATTGAAAAAGTAAAATAAAATACACAGAAATAAGCTGTCAGCCTTAACATTCATTCTCCTAGATTGAATAAAATAATATAACCCTATTCCCTATAACAATTTAAAATTCCCATGTCTCTTAAACTTACTAGACGATAGCACTCTAACTACTACCTCCGTTTCATATTAATCTACACACTTACACTTTTCACGCATGCCGATGCACTACTTTGAGCCTTTATATCTCTAATTTTGTATTTGTAAAAAATATAAAAGTCGATATTCTAAAACTACATATCGAGACGAATCAAACAAAACCCCACATGACTATATTTTCTCTTAACCATAATTCACAAATGATAGTCAAAGAGAAATTTGTGAATAGTATCAAAAGTGAAAGTGTAACTATTAATATGAAAATCAACTTTCATTTTCTCTCTCTTTCTATGTATTTTACTGCTCCCATAACTTTCATTTCCTATTTTGTGTTAGCTTTTTTTTTTTATGGCTCAAGCGTATAATTTTGTTGAAGATATTACACCTATGAGAGATTGTTGCAGTTACAATCATCATACAAGTCCAGCGACTTTGGCCCTGTTTTTTTGAGCTTATTTTGGCTGAACTGAACTGAACTTATTTTATTTTTGCTGAACTGAACTTATTTCTGCTGAACTGAACTTATTTTTACTTATTTTTGCTGAACTAAACTTATTTTTACTTACTTTTACTGAACTGAACTTATTTTGGCTGAACTGAACTTATTTTTGCTGAACTAAATTGTATTAACATAATATTATCAATACTTATTATTATTTTATTATTTTATAATAATAAATAATAAATAATAAATAATAAATAATAAATAATAAATAATAAATAATAAATAATAAATAATAAATAATAAATAATAAATAATAAATAATAAATAATAAATAATAAATAATAAATAATAAATAATAAATAATAAATAATAATAATAATAATAATAAATAATAAATAATAAATAATAAATAATAAATAATAAATAATAAATAATAAATAATAAATAATAAATAATAAATAATAAATAATAAATAATAAATAATAAATAATAAATAATAAATAATAAATAATAAATAATAAATAATAAATAATAAATAAATAATAATAATAAATAATAATTAATAATAATAATAAATAATAAATAATAAATAATAAATAATAATAAATAATAAATAATAAATAATAATAAATAATAAATAATAAATAATACATAATAATAAATAATAAATAATAAATAATAAATAATAAATAATAAATAATAATAAATAATAAATAATAAATAATAATAATAATAATAATAAATAATAAATAATAAATAATAAATAATAAATAATAAATGATAATAAATAATAAATAATAATAAATAATAAATAATAAATAATAATAAATAATAAATAATAAATAATAAATAATAAATAATAAATAGATAATAAATAATAAATAATAAATAATAATAAATAATAAATAATAAATAATAAATAATAATAAATAATAATAAATAATAAATAATAATAATAATAATAAAAAATAATAAATAATAAATAATAATAAATAAATAATAATAAATAATAAATAATGAATAATGAATAATGAATAATAAATAATAAATAACTACTAATAAATAATAAATAATAAATAATAAATAATGAATAATAAATAATAAATAATAAATAATAAATAATAAATAATAAATAATAAATAATAAATAATAAATAATAAATAATAAATAATTAATAATAAATAATTAATAATTAATAATAAATAATAAATAATAATAATAATAATAATAATAATTAATAATAAATAATAATAATAAATAATAAATAATAAATAAATAATTAATAATAATAATAATAATAATAATAATAATTAATAATAAATAATAAATACTAAATAATAAATAATAAATAAAAAATTGAAAAATAAACAAAATAAATTAAAAATAATAAATTAAAAAAATAAACAAAATAATAAAAAATAATAAATTAAAAAAATAAACAAAATAAGAAAATAAAAAAAATAAAAAAATTCATCGTTATTGTAATTATAATATTAATAATAATAATAACAATATTAATAGTAATATTGAAAACAAAAATAATAATTACAACATTAGACAAGACTGAACTTATTTTTACTTATTTTTGCTGAACTAAACTTAATTTTGCTGAACTGAACTTATTTTTACTTATTTTTGCTGAAAATAAGTCCAAAAGAACAGGACATTTCTACTGAACTACTACTACTAGCATCATTCTCCTATTTTCACTGCTACTGCAAACATAAAGTAGCAAGAAAATAAATCATACATCAAGAAACAAGATAGCAGGACTTCACAACCAGGCTAAAAATTCATCTGTCCTTATATCTTCAAGCTTAGTTATGTGTTATTACAAGCTTAGTTATTTTTTCTTACTTCTTACAACCTTACTTTCTTCATCTTTGTAAAATTTTGCACAGGTGATACTCCCAATAAGAAGTGCTTGCAGAGAAATATCAGACAAAAATCAATGGCTCAGGTAATAATTAACCTTCAACGTTTTATTGATGAATTTATTTCATGTAATCTGTTGCAACACTAAACAGATTTTATGGTTACTAAAACACAAAGAATGCTTAGATGTGACATCAAAAGCTTTGATGCACATGTAAAAACGTAAAGTCTTATAAAAGACCGTCTCACGTTAACAATAACGTGAGACGAGTCCTTTTTCCTCCAATCCTCAGCCTCCGCCTTCAATTCCTCCACCATCCTCTCAAATTATGGAAGCTTTCTCTCTCTAACAATCTCTCAAGAACAACAACAACAACGATTGTTATTTTTACAAGTTCGACAATTATTCGTTTCATCGAGGCCGCCATTGAAGAAACTTAAGAGAGAGAGAAAATGGAGTCACAAGTTCAACATTGAGCGCAAAGAGTCCGTTTCTTAAAACAGCTCTACTGGTTGTAAAAATGGCGGAGACATCGTGGTCGTCGGAGGTCAGAGAAAGGAGAGGAATTTCGGCGGCGACATTTGTCGAGGATGTTCTGATCTCGCTTTTCTTCAAGAACAGTAATTTTTCTCAACTTTCTCTCTGCTCTTGTTTTTGTTGATTTTGAATTTGTACTTTCCTTGCTTGTTTTAAATGTTCTTGAGTTTGATAGTTTAGCTGATTTAAGGATTTAAGTGTTTGTGCAATGAATTCATGATTTAAGTTGAGCAATAGTGATTTATGTATTTTGATTTTTAATTTTATTTTTGTAGCTGATTTTAGTTGAAGTTTGCTGATTTTAAATGGAATCAGTGAGATTAGTCAACAATTGAACATAGTAGTGGCATTGATTAGCATTCTTTTTTGACAAATTGACCATAAATGATGGATTGCATTTTGCATATAGTGATGAGTAGTGCAAAAAAGTTGTACATAGTATAAACAATTTCTTTTTTTAAGGTTCTTAACTTTTTGGTTAGTAAGGTTCAGTGGTGGAATTTTTGGATGGGTGAGTTAATTTTCGTGTGAAAGGTGAATTTCTGGGGCTGATTTTGTCATTTTCAAGTTATAGTTATAATTTTCCAATTAGTTAAGGAATTTTAATAATTAGTTACATATTTTTGGCTCTTAGTTATGGTTTTCTGAGTCAAAGTTAGCTTTTGCTTAATAGTTATGAAATTCGGATATATAGTTATGAATTTTAGGTTACTAGTTATTAATTGTGGTTAATAATTATGGTTTTATGGTTGATAGTTGTGATTCTGGCTATTAGTTATTGTTTTCTGATAAATAGTTATGATATTTGGGTATTTAGTTATTATCGTTTATGGTTGATAGTTGTGATTCTGGCTATTAGTTATTATTTTCTGATAAATAGTTATAATATTTGGGTATTTAGTTATTATTGTTTTTTACATTAGTTATGACTTTTTGTTTTTTAGTTCCGGTTTTATGGCTAATAGTTTTAGTCTAGAAAATAACTGAAAGATTATAATTATAGCATATGAATAATTATTTATTAATTTCATGAGTAACAATGATAGTATGGGTGGTCATTAGTTTTATTTATTGTATGCATTAGTAAACATTGTTTTTGCATTGGTTATTTGAGGTTGGCATAACTAATGCAAAAATGCGATAGTTATTTAAGAAAGAGAGAATAAGTGTGTTAGTTTTTTTGAGAAAGAGAGAATTATTTATGCGTGATACTGAAATTATGGCCAATAAAATGCATTATAATATGATTTTTATGATATAACTAATATACTTCAGCGCTTAACTAATATACTTCAGCGTTTAACTAATATACTTCACCCTTAACTAATTCACCCGCAAGCAATTTAAGGCTAGCATAACTAATAAAGGTGCAAGCCGCTTAACTAATTCTACCGCTTGGTTTGATGCACGCGCGTGATGTCAACATTTACATCGCCGGCCTCACGTTAACACTAACGTGAGACCGTCTCTCCAAAAACGGACTCATGTAAAAAAGAATAAACTCACATATTTGGTAAAATAGATTTTTTTTTGAAAAAAAATCATACAAAACGGAAAGTGGAAACATACCCATTTTGTTGCACTGTAGTATTAGCAATTGATTCCCTCTTCCACTGAAGTTGAGATTCACACCAAAATAAATGCTTTAAATACGAAGCAATTGTTTAAACTACTTTAAGATCATCTCTCAAACCAATCCTGTCAAATGTATTTAATTTAATGCAACTCAGGGCACAATTTTCGGATTTAGCTAGCTATTTTAAATCTCAATATAGTGGAATTAAACATACCCATGTCAATAAATGTTCTCAGTTCGTGCAATTGAATAATCATGCTCTCAAAATTAACTTCACCTATTTTATATACCATGTATATGGTTGTTTGATAGAGCTTCAAAAACTCTCCATAAAAATTATGACAAAAGATGTTTGAAAAATGCAGGAGCAAGCTGAATTTATTACCGTGATTGACAAAGACGAGTATAGAAAGGCTCAAATCTGGAGTGAGTTATAATACTATGCTTTGCTTTTTCCTGTTAACATTTTTTTTTGGTGGGGATATCCTATTAAGTATTAACACTTACAATTTATGAACTTGGTTTCTCTTTTATGAACTTTTAATGATGGTAAAGACCAACATGAATTCCAATTTTCTTATTAAGAGAAAGGTTATTTTCTCTGTATAATGACACTTTAATAGAGATCAATTGCAGGTTAACCCAAATCAAATTGCGATTTTTGTTGCTCAGTGTATTTTTTATAAAGTTTTTTAATTATCTTTTTTAATAATGAAGTTTATGTTTTTCCATGAGCATCAAACATGCTATGTTGTTTCCACACAGGGCCGTCTTGGATATTTATGGGGCCCTGTTCTAAAATGGAAATTGGGCCCTTTCTTTCCCCTTAGTGAGAGAAACGAACCACAATTTTTCATAGAGAGTAGAGAGAATCAATACTAATTGATGGATTGATTTTATTTTTGATAATTACGAAAAATTATTGATGACAATACTAAAGAGTAAAGTTAAAGATATGGGAGGTTGAATTTTTGGTGGAAGAGATTGAGGAAGATGATAGGGGATAGCGTGAATTATGGAGTCCGGAGATGAAGATGTGGACTTGTGGAGCGTTTGCCGTTTACTATTTACAAAGCATCATATTTTTCAAATTGGGCCCTTTCAAATAAAACCAAAAAATTTTGGACTTGGGGCCCTGTGCGGAGGGGCTCTTTGCACACCCGCAGCTACGGCCCTGTTTCCACATAAAAAAAAAATTAATGATGAATATTAATCATTCATCTTCATTAAATATTGAAAAAAGTATTCAAATAAGGGTTATACTATATGCAGCCCTTAGGGTTGCATATAAGACATAAATACACTACTTAAAATGGAAATAAGTTGTGAATTTATTGAAAAATTATACATCAACCGATGCAATAAATGATCAATTAATGCAACTTATTTCCATTTTTAGCTTCTTATATGCAGCTCTTAGGGTTGCATATAGCTTTTCCCTTCAAATAAACATGTTACCGCTCATTAGGAGTGTTCACAAAAAAAACGAAACCGAAAAATCGTACCGAAAACCCGGAAAACCGGTCTAAACGAGTGGTAACCGGATCGATAAAAAAAGTTTTAACGGTACGGTTACCGAACCGGTAAAAGTAGCGGTTAACCGGTACGGTTACAGTTATGTTTTTTGAGTAAACGGTTAACCGAAAAACCGAAATATTTTTTTCTCTATCTAATTATAGTGAAAAACATTTTCCAACAATTAGTTTATTCTAAATATTTGTTAGTAAGTAACAAGAATTAGAAGAAGTATGTGATTGTTTGAAAACTTTACTACTAATATAAACACTATAATTAGGAAATAGAGTGAATACTTAGTGTTAGTTATGTTTTCCAATGGATTTACAACTCACTTTATAATACATTTTATATTGGAGAATATATAATAATAAAATGTATGCACAAAAAATTGAAAATATATATCTAAATTAAGTAAAATATAATTGTATAACTTGAGTAACGGTTAATGGTTAACCGGAAAAAACGGTTAACCGCTTAGGCGGTAACCGGTCTAAACGGTTACGGTTACGGTTCGCAAAAAATAGCGAACCGAAACTTTCGGTTACCGTACCAAAATGTCGTTTCGGGACGATTAACCACCCATGAACACCCCTACCGCTCATAGTAATTTTAGAAACTAATATTTTTCCAAAGACAATTATTAATACCGTGCATCGCACGGGTGTTAATCTAGTAATGATACGAAAAGTCGGTCGGGACAAAAGATTAGGACTCGTTTAGTCGTCTTGGTTGTGGAATTGTCCAAGTGCCTAATTATTATTGCATCACTTTCACAGCTTCACTGTGAAGGAGGAAGGAAACTATTCTTCTCACGAAATATTCACCCATAAAGATTCAGAGTTTCTTTTCTTGAGATTATCTTATCTTTACAAAAATCAAGAACCAGAAATGGAAACAGTAACAGGAAGCTCTGTTTTGATATCGTTATTTTGTATACTTTTTGTGACAGCGTTCATCAAAGTGGTGAATTGGGTATGGTTGAGACCCAAGAAGCTGGAGAGATTGCTTAGACAGCAAGGTATCTCTGGTAATTCGTACAAGCTTTTATTTGGAGATTTCAAAGATATGTCTGAGATGCGCATCCAATCCTTGAGAAACCCCATCGATGGCTTCTCCAATGATTACTTTTCACGTGTGGAACCTTTCCGACATCAGCTTGTTACCACATTCGGTACGCGTATTCTCTTCACCCGAACTTATTCAAATGAACCGATCGGACCCGAACAACCCCGATTTTTACCTTATAATTTTACCCATTGGACTTGATCGATTTTTTAAGGCGAATGAACGCACCGCAGGGGTGAAAGTTATTCGGATAAAATCCGAAATTCAATCTAATCCAATCAATTAAGGAATCTTGGACGGACGGGGTTGCTCGGACGGGATTCGGTTTGAGATTTTTCAAACATCGGATTTTTGGACGGACGTGGATTGGCAGGTAATTGGATCCAAAAATCCAATATAACCGAATAAGAATACGCTCAGACATGTATTTGGATGACGCTTAAGCCACATAACCCGATTTTTTTTTAAAAAAAGCCTAATCTATACCCAAGAGGCGTAAAGATTTCAACCATTCCCCTAAAACCCTAAAGCCAGCTTAATTTCTCATTTCCTAAATCTACTCATACTTAATTTATTTCAACGAAAAACCGTAGCTTTAAAAAATCGGATTTTCTGGATCGGATCCAATCTAAATGTATTTAAAAATTTGATTGGATTAGACGGATTCAAACTCTAATTGGCTTGGATTTGGATTGGAAAATTGAAATCCAATTTTTTGTTCGGACGGATTAAATTAAAGGCGCTAATCCAAACCGTACACCGAACTTTCACCCCTACCCGTAATCCGAACTCATGCCATGTTTAAATCTTCATTAGGGCGCATGTCTCAGCCCACCTTATTTTTTGCTATTTCGCATCGATCGATCGATCGCATCAGATCGGATCGATCGATCGGATCGAAAAAATAAGCTCAGGATCGATCGATCGATCGATCGTATGCTCGTATCGATCGTATCGATCGGATCGCATCGATCGATCGATCGATAAGTTCGATTACGCTTATATTTAAAAACTTATTATTATTATTATTATTATTATTATTATTATTATTATCATCATCATGATTATTATGATTATTAGTATTACAAATGCTATTATTGTTATTGTAATAATTATTATTATCATTGTTGTTGTTATTATTATTATTATTATTATTATTATTATTATTACTTTATACAATTACTATTACTATTAATATTACTATTTACTAGTACATTTGTTCAAAAAGATTATTATTATTGTCGTTATTGCATACTTATTAATTTTTAATATTGGTAATTATTATTAATGCCGTTCTTATTTTTATAAATGTCATTGATATCACTATTTAAAAGCCTATTTGTGTTCAAAAAAAACGTTCTTTTCTAAGATTTGTAAGTGTTTTTTTTTATATTTATTCTAATTAATAATTTTGATATGTGATGTTCTTTTTATGTTGTACATGTAACGAACACGTATAATAAGATATTTGATGTTTATTTTTTAAAACAATTTTGGTAGAATAATATAAATTATATATTACTAGTTTATATAAAACATGAAGTAGATGATAACCTAACGTTGTTGTCTATCACGTTCAAAATTTTCCCTACAAAGCGATTTCAACTTATCTTTAAAAACAAAGTTTATATAGATCAAGACAACGATATAAGAAAAATATTTAACCATTTTGTTCAAGATCATATGATTATATATATTTATAGATTTATTTATAATAAAAAAGAACAATTTATTGATATAACAAAGAACATGTTGTTAGTTAAATCCAAACATGTCATCAATATAAAAATAACATCTATCTTTTATTTTTAAAATGTGTTCTTTAAATAGATCTTGTATGCTATTTCAGTATATGTTCTTTTTTTAATATCATTATATGTTCTTTTCATTACTACCTAAATTCTTATTATTAACTGACCTAACATGAGTGTTCTTTTATTTTAAATTTTAAATTTTTTTGGGGCCCTCGCACAAGCGCCACTCACCTGTGAGACCCAACAAGCCCTAACCCCCCTCCCCCACCCACAACAATATTGAAATATATGCTTCCACCAAGATTTGAATCTTGGTCTCCCATGTGGAGGATACCATTGGACCCAAGAGTCCTTAGTCTTTTATTTTTAATTGTATGTTCATATACTAATGTGCTCTTTTTCAAAAAAAAAAACTAATTATGCTATAATTATAATTATTATAATAATTATTATTATTATTATTATGATATCTATATTATTATTATTATTATTATTGTTATTATTGTAATTATTATTATTATAATATTATTTATATTATTATTATTATTATTATAAAATTATTATTATTATTATTATTATTATTATTATTATTATTATTATTATTATTATTATTATTTAAAGTTGTGCGTAGATAATAAAAACGATAGTAATAATAATACTAAGAATGTAAATACAAAGTAATAATAATATTAGTAATAATATGTTTTTTAAAAGATAAGTTCGATCGATCGTATCGATCGTATCGGATCAGATCGATCGATCGGATCGTATCAGTCAGATCGATCGATCGATCGATCGATCGAAAAAATAAGTTCGGATCGATCGTATCGGATCGATCGAATCGGATAAGTTCGGATCGGAAAATTTCGTGCTTAACTAAACATACTTTACCGTGTTTTTTTATTTTCTTTATAAGTTGAAGTTACTGTTTTTGATGTTGTAATGGATCATACTATTGTAATTTGCTTTTGAGACTGAATTATGACACCTTTTAAGTGTTACCACAGTAATAAAACAGTAACTATCGGCTATTGTATTGAGCACTCAATCAGAAGCTATAATTACTTGGGCTCTTACAATTTTTCCTAACCTATTTACGTCGAATCCTTGACACCTCGTCCCCCGATATGGATATAAGACACTTGAAGCTCTACTTGG
Organism: Beta corolliflora; assembly: GCA_947648045.1. Classification (NCBI taxonomy): domain Eukaryota; kingdom Viridiplantae; phylum Streptophyta; class Magnoliopsida; order Caryophyllales; family Amaranthaceae; genus Beta; species Beta corolliflora. Next base: position 192,342 of record CANSZD010002691.1, on the reverse strand, counting down.
TATGCACAGTATTGACATCAAAACCCAAGTCCGAGTAACATAGATGGTAACCATGACACAAACGGAAGGATAGATGAAGTCTAATTTTTGAGTAGGAGTTTACTTGATAAATATATTCCAAGTTCCGTTATATGGTTATATGGTATTACAGGGAAGGACTACTTTCTATGGGCTGGTCCTAAACCAATTGTACACATCTCAAAGCCAGAGTTGATCAGAGAGGTATTCAACATGACACAAAAATTTCGAAAGCCGAGGGTGAACCCCATTTTTGACAAGCTTTTTCCAGGGGTTGTCAGCTATGAAGGAGAGAAATGGGCCAAACATCGGAAGCTGATTAACCCTGCCTTTCATTTGGAGAAATTGAAGGTCTTTTTCTGAAAATTTTCATGTATTTGTTCTTTTACCAACCATTGACAATCAAATTCTTGTATCATAATTTACTTTTCCTGATTGTTACAGCTTATGTTACCCGCATTCCATGATAGCTGTGCAGAAATTATCGACAAATGGGAGATTGTGGTCGCTGAAACGGGTTCAGCTGAGCTAGATGTGTGGCCAGATCTAATGAAACTCACTGCTGATGTGATCTCTAGAGCAGCATTTGGTAGCAACTATGAGGAGGGACAAAGGATATTTAAACTTCTCAAGGAGCAGGCTGATGTAACACTTCTTATGCTACAATCAGTTTATATCCCAGGACTGAGGTAATCTATAGCGTACTGCAATCTTGCCCGTTGCCAACGTTGAAGTATTAAGCAATGTAAGATGTAACTTTAACCCTGCCAATTGTGTTCAGATACATTCCAACAGCAAGAAATAGGAGGTTTAAGGAAGTCGAAGACCAAATACATAACTTATTGCGTGCAATTATCAACAAGAGGAAGGAGAAAATTGAGGCTGGAGGAGTCGCGAAGGATGACCTGTTGGGTATACTCATGGATTCCAATTTGAAAGAAATCCAACAAGCTGTTGGTAAGAACAAAAAACAGCAGGTCGGGATGAGTCCTGAAGAGGTAATTGATGAGTGTAAACTATTCTACTTGGCTGGACAAGAAACTACATCAACACTATTAGTTTGGACATTGATCTTGTTGAGCAAACATCAAAATTGGCAAGTACTAGCACGGGAAGAAGTATTGCAGACATTTGGGGATAATGTGCCGGACTTTGATGGTTTAAACCATTTGAAGACAGTAAGTTTTCTGTTAAAACTTTTATAAACTTTAATAATAATGTGTATTAGATGTATAGAGAAATGGAGTCAAATAGATCTTCTCAGGATTAGACAATTGGCGTCTCTTTCGGATGTCAAGTGTCCTATGTTTTCAATAAAACTATATATATGTAAATCATACCGTATACATGTAACAACTAGGATGTTCAATATAACATGAACAATGAACTTTTGACAACATGGTATGCGTAACAATGAACTTTTGACAACATGGTATGCGTTGTTTTAGGTGACTATGATAATGTATGAAGTCCTCAGACTCTATCCGCCAGTAATTCAACTGACAAGAAAGGTTTATAAGAGTACAACTCTAGGTGCGTTATCACTTCCTTCAGGCACATGGATCAGTCTCCCAATACATTCTATTCACCGAGATCAAGACATATGGGGTGATGATGCCCAAGAATTCAAGCCAGACAGGTTCATTGACGGGATTTCGAAAGCAACAAAAGGGAGTAACTCATTTTTTCCCTTCGGTGGGGGACCAAGAATATGCGCAGGGGAAAAGTTTACAATGATTGAAGCAAAAATGGTGTTATCCATGATTCTACAACGCTTTTCCTTGGAGCTTGCCCCATCCTACGTTCACGCACCGATGACTGTTATGTTTCTACAGCCTCAATATGGTGCTAGGATAATCTTACATAGGTTATGATGATATGTACTTATGTAGTGAAGTTCTACTCAACTTTTAGCACATTATTAGTATGATTGTATGATATTCAATGCTGTTAGGTGTTGTTCATTTCCTAATGAGTCCAGGCAAATGCTTGGACGTGTATTTCTTAGAGGTTATATTTCATCTCATGAACTCAACTCTTCCTCATTCTCGCCATTACTTTTGTAAAAACACTTTTTATTCTTAAAGAAAATGATTGAAGATTCGCTTCATAACTGCTTTTTACTTTGCCTCGTTGCACAATTGCTAGATTTCAATTCTCTTGAATTGATTTGGCTGTTGGAATTATGATCCTTGGATTCAATCAATGTAATTTATCTTAAGTGAATTAGGCTTGCTAGGATCTTGGAGATTGCAGGAAGTATGTTGAAGTATGTTGGAGGTTGTTAATGCGTGGAGCATGCACCCGGGTGCATGTACACGGGTGCATAGTGATGTACATGCACCCGGTATGAAACGGCAGTAATCACTAAGTGAAACGCAACTAACGAAATACTGGAGCAAAAGACATCTAACAATAAAAGATATAAAGAGAGAGGTTTTTGGCATTAAATCTGACAATAAATTGAAATAATGATAAAACCTCAATTTTTTTACTTTTATTTATTTACAGGACTTTGTAACTTTCATTTTTTTTTGGGAAATATTGATTAAATCAGTCCCAAGTATGGGCGCCCTGACAAAAACAGTCCCAACTATGATTTTTTATTGTTCAGTCCCAACTTTTGGGGGTATTTTACAATAGCGGTCCAGGTTAACCGGTATCCGGTTTAAGAGGTCAATATTATTTTAAAACAATTTTTAATTTTTTTTTTTGCTGTTTAACCCATTCTTTCTCTCTCCTCCCTCCTCCCTCCTCCCTCCTTCATCCCATTCCTCCTCTTCATTCTCCCTTGCCATCCACCCCCTCCCTCGCCACCTCCCCCTGCAATTCCTAGTTTCCTACTAACCCACAATGAGTCCCACATGGCACAAATTTTTCATTGTTATTTTCCTTCAGCTTCCAGCCTTCAAATGATTGATAGAAGACATCCATTGGTAAAAGTATTTGAAATCACGAAAGATGGATGGCAAGACAGAACACAACAGACCTCATAACATATCATTTTTGCAAACATTCGGCTCAAGAAGTTCCTGACTTGATCCCGTGAAAATAAAAAAGGGGGGAAAAGAACAAAAATAATATCAATTTCAATATCAGTATCAGTTCCTGACTAAGTTTTGCCATCAGTATTGCCCAGTTCTAGCTCTTCCAAGTTTCGATAATTGCCATGTATGAATACTATTTTTTCTCCTTATAAAATTTCATCAATCACCCATCTTTTTCTCTCAAATCCTAATGGCTACTACCATTCAGTCAGTTGGTGCAATGGTGCTCCATCATCTTTCTTTGCTGCTAATTCGTTTGATTCTAAGAAAATTCATGGTGGGTTTTTCATTTTATTTTTCTTTTCTTTTGTAATTCAATTTGGAATTTGGGTTTTTGAGATCTCTTTTTTATGTAGACAAAGAAAAAAACTTTGATGGGTTTAAACAGAGAGAAGAAAACGAGCTATCGCCGCTAAGATTTTCGCTGGTCCGGCAGTACAAACAGGGGTTCTGGGTTTAAAAATTAATTCAAGATTAGCATGTGATTGTTGTCTGATTTCAATTTTGAGATTAAAATTTTGATATGCAATTAAGGAGGAGACGGGGTTTTGGGGATGGGGGAGAGGGTGGCGGGGGAGGGAAAGGGGTTTTGGGGACAGGGGAGGGGGTGGTGGGGAGTGGTGACAGTTAGGGGAGGTGGGTGAGGAGGGAGAAGATAGGAAAAAAAAAGGAAAAAGAAAAATTTGGCAAGTTTACCTGCTAGGACTAGTATTGTAAAATACCCTTCAAAGTTGGGACTGAACAATAAAAAATCATAGTTGGGACTGTTTTTGTCAGGGCGCCCATAGTTGGGACTGATTAAATCAATTTTTCATTTTTTTTGTCTTATCTCTCCACTTCTTTACCTGCCATTTTCAATACTTGTTTTTTTTAGTCCATTGTTGAAGAATAGATACCGAGCATTTTTTGTTTCTCAATTACATATGCATATGTTCTTTACTTCTTTTCATGGTGTTCTTTGTTTGATATTTTCATGTTCTTTTTATGTTTATTTTCATTTTGTGAATTTTTTTATAATTTTTTGTAACTCAAGTCTTATATGCTTATGTTTTTTTATAATTAGTATGATGTTCTTTGTTTGGTACCTTCATGTTCTTTTTATATTTTTATTCATTTTTGTGATTTTTTATAAATTTTTTTGTTTCTTAAGTCTTATATGCTTATGTTCTTTTACAATTAGTATGGTGTTCTTTGTTTTGTACCTTAATGTTCTTTTCATGTTTATTTTATGTTTATGAATTTATAATAGTCTTTTGTTTCTCGAGTATTATATACACGTGTTCTTTTATAATTTGTATGGTGTTTAATCTCCAACTATAAAAAAACATGGGTCCTAAAAAAGAACATAAATTTCAAAATTAAGACTTGTACCATTCACAAAAAAATAGGTAATCATATTTTTTTTAAAGAACATACTTTTAAGTAAATAGAATATACTTTCTTGGTAAAAAGAACATATAGTACTATAATGGTAAAGAACATATATTCTAGGTAAAAAAACACGTGTTTCAAAAATTAATGATCATGTTTTGACGCCATTTATAAAAGAACATTTGTGAGTAGTTGTGACCTTGTGACTTGTGAGTGTGTGACACTGAAAAGATTTCTAGTAAAAATATTTACCCATTTAGATTAAAAAAAAATTCTAGATAATAAAACAAATTAAATATTTGATAATTGGAATATTCTGCACATGGTGTGATTTAGCTTAGGAAGTTTTTTTTATTAGGCTATCTTAAAATATTAAAAAGGCGTGTCAAACAACGTCTACACGCCACGTGCACCTCTCTTACCCCACTTGAATTGTCCAACGCATACATATCTTATGTATGCCAACAAAAGTAAATTGGCTTACAACAAGATTTGAACCCGTGACATCTTGCTATTATATATGACACAATTACCATCTCAACCAACTTTTAATCATGTTTTAAATGTCAACATTATTATATTTGTACCTTTTAAATGTTGGGTTTTCTTTATTACATTTTAATACAAATGGGGAAAAAATACATATTAAGTTTGGAAAAAGTACCACCCGGGGCAAAGCCCGGGCCCAAATACTAGTTATTAATTGAAAATCTGATGTGGGAGATTATAAGAAGATAGCTTTCAAATTTTTTAAACCAATGCATGTACATGCCGACGCAAACTAAGGGTCCGTTCGGCATCACTGTAAGTTTCCAGTTTTTTGTTTTATGATTATAAAAGTCAAATGATATAAGGGGCATAATAAACTTAAAATTAGTCATACTTATACTAAACATGTCAAATTTAAAAACTGACAACAGAAAACTGGAAACTACTTTTTCTGGTTTCCATATTTTTGCTTTTGGTTTTCAAAAAAACTGAAAATTGGAAACAAAAAACGATAACGAACGAGCCCTAAGGAAGTTGTTTAGTTTTAGCATCAATACCTGCATCAGCGTTTTATTCTTCATTTTCTGCGTTTTGCATAGAGAGCATGATGCTCTACGTGGTCTCGAGACCACCTACAAATTTGCAGTTGTCCACCATTTAGTCATCAACTAGATTTTAGGTTCGGGTTATGCCCAGGGGTGAAGCTATAAGGGGGGTGGCAGGGGCTCGGCCCCCGCGGCCCACCTTTGCGGTCCATATATTTTTATAGTGGCCCCTGTAGGTTTTTGAAATATATTTTTATTAAATTGGCTAGTATATCATATAAATACTTTTATTTGAGTGGTAAAGTGAAAATGTAAAGATTATTTTTTTTTATAAATTTGTTAAAAATATTCTTAGCCCCATTAACTTTTGATTCCTGGCTTCACCCTGGTCTTGGCTATGCAAGAGTAAATATAATTTTCATTTATTAATATTTTACTTTAAAATTATAACACCAAACATTACTTTGTTTAATGGTTAAGACTTTAGTATTTAGGTTTAAAGTCATGTGATCAAATGTTATATTATGCATTTTCTCTTTCACCACACTCATTAACATGTTATTTGTAATGTTAAATCTATGCCATGAACAACAAGACAACAACACCAAATAGTTACCCAATTATTTTTGGTCATCGTGTAAAACTTAAACTATAATTGTTTGTCTGGTTTCTCAAGGAACATGCCAGTGTACAAAAGCCAAATTGCAAATATATATAATGCATGTATATTCATATTCTAGTAATAGTGGATACCTAAGGATATATGTGTAATATGGTATAAAGTTTATTTTAATATAAATATAAAGTGTTAGGCTCCTTGAGAGGGTGAGCCATCATATTATTCTCATATGGTATCAAGAGCTTAGTTTATTTTTTAAAAAGATCCAAAGATCACGTGTATCTTCTTCTTTCACTCGTTTCCATGCCCAGCGACCCAATGACTATTACGCCTCGCGTGGCTACACCGTCCACTCCCTTGTTGCCTCCCGCACAACCGCAGACGACAGCGTCGCCCCTCTCTTTTGGCTTGATGTTGCCCTATTCTACCGCAACCTACAACGACCCTATCGTGAATCAATTTCACACGCTTCCGCAGATGATTCCTCCCACCAATGTTGTCGTCGCGCCGGCAACATTCACATAGACCCCCACTGTCGCTCACTCGTTGGCAGTTTGATCAGCGGAATCTTGATGTCTGACAATCTAGCTCATCGTCAGACACATACGGTGGTCCTACGTACTTTCGCCAGATCACACAGATTAATGCCACGTTATCCCTTTGCAACTACACGCAACTAACCACCACCCTGATTTCATCCGTTTGGTCCAATCCTTGCGGAACTCAACACGTCTCTTACACTACGTTCCATCTTTTACTATAAAGCCTAAAAATTTCAATTTAACACCATAAATATCTACACGTCCCATAGCTGCTTCCTTTTCACCTAAATTCTCATAAGCTTAAACTTTTCAAAAATTTATGATTCATTTTATTTTTCTTTCACCGACCATTAATAGTTTAATACCATATAAAAAAAATATTCAACCCTTTAATTACTCATTTACTTACTTTTCCCCCCACTCCCACCCAAAATCAATTAAAAACTCGAAAAAAAACTTTATCTACCCAACGAATAATCTCACATAAAACCTCCATCCCTCCACCAAAAATGAAAAAACCTCAACCAACTCTCAACCTCCTCCTCCACCACCACCAAGAAACTCCCCAACAATGTCCTCTCAACAACAACCACCACCATACAAACCCTACCGCCTCCATAAAACCCTAACCACCCACAAACGCGCCGTTTCCTGCGTCAAATTCTCCAACGACGGCGAACTCTTAGCCTCTGCTTCTCTCGACAAAACCCTCGCTCTCTACTCTTCTCAAACCCTAACCCTAATCTCTCTCCTCGTCGGCCACACCGAAGGAATCTCCGACCTCGCTTGGTCTTCCGACTCTCACTACATCGTCTCCGCCTCCGACGACACCACTCTCCGCATTTGGGACGCACGCGCCTCTTCTTGCGACTGCGTTAAAACCCTAAGAGGTCACTCCGACGTCGTTTTCTGCGTCAATTTTAACCAACCTTCGAATTTGATCGTTTCTGGGTCTTTTGATGAGACGATTAGGGTTTGGGATGTTAAAACGGGTCGGACTGTTCATGTGATTCGTGGGCATTCTTTACCTGTTACTTCTGTTAGTTTTAACCCAGATGGGTCGTTAATTGTTTCGGGTTCTCATGATGGGAGTTGTAAGATTTGGGATACTGCTACTGGGGTTTGTTTGAAGGTGTTGATTGATGATAAAATTGGGGTTTCTTTTGCTAAGTTTTCTCCTAATGGAAAGTTTATTCTTGTTGCTACTTTGGATAATACCTTGGTAAGAACTTCCTCGGTTCTTTTTCTATTACAACAATGAGATTTTTACACTATTCACTCACCACCCTTTAACTATCTATTGTGATTTTTACCTAAGGAAAGATATAGTCATGTTGGGTTTGTTAGATTCGTCTCGGTATATATGTTTTCAAAATGTCAAATTTGTATAATTTTTACTAAAAGTAATTAAAGATATTAATAGTTGAAGTTGTGCATTGACAAGGGTGAAAACTCATAACTAAGTGATGTTCTTTTTCCTTTCTTTCTGGGAAATTTGATGCAAAGTTTTGTGGAATACTAGTTTAATTTATCATGTATTTTAGCATATAAGTGTGTATAATTGATGATAGGATGATACCAATATTTAAACGTGAATTCGGAAGTGTGGATTTTCTTGAGGATTTGAGCTTTTATATTGTCAGTCATAGGTATAAAGAAGTAGAGTGAAGTTCATTGAGTTTCGGAAAGTATAGTGTTCTTGATCAGTTCTGATTTCTTGGTTTCGTGTTCTTGATTTAGTGTTGACTGATCAAACTAAAGGGTTCTTGATTAGTGTTGACTGATTGAATTAGAGGGTTCTTGATCTGGTGTTGACGGATCAAATTAGAGGGTTCTTGATTTAGTACTGGTTTAGAGGGTTCTTGATTTAGTATTGAACTTTAGTAGCTCGTTCAGTTGATAATGTGAGAGATGAGCTCCCTATTTTTGGTGTGAAATTGACATTTGGTTTTGATAGCCTTTTGGGGATCATCTTTCCGAATGGGAGTACATTCTATTTATCTGGCTTTTGTAACTTTCCCCCCTCAAGTTCTGAAAATGCGTCCTAATACAATGTGGTATGACATAGCTAAACATAAGCTTTTAGGTTGCCTGTGACTATCATCAACTATCTACACCAACTGATGATACCATAGTGAGCTGATTTGTTTTTTACAAAGACGCTGGAACATCAATTTTTAGTGATCATGGTTTGTTCGCTGCTCGTTATAAGATGAAATGTGAAAAGAGACACTTCAGCAAGCAGCATTAGTTGTGCTTTTGAGATGATTTTGGTAGCTTGTTTTATGGGATTTTAGTTGGAGTTGTATGTGGAGGAAAGGCTATTTACAGAGTTCGCAAGCAAATAAGCATGAATATCATCTATTACTCCTACCTCACTTGACCATGCTCTGGTAAAGGGCTAGTCTATACATGCGTCAACATACATGCTTGTTCTATAGTAAACAATTCTCCAAATAGCTAGACTCTATACGTACGGTATGTTTCACTAACTTGCTGTGGAAATTTGTGGCCTTGTGTGCGATGCTGTCTTGAGAACTCTACTGTACGTATGCATAATACTTTTTCTTATTTATAGTATCCTTCTGGCTTCTGGGGATTGTGTGTTTACTATCTATGCCTGATTTCGTTAAAAAAATTGGTAAGTTGGTGTGTTGTTCATAATCTTGTAAAACAGCGTGTACTGGCCTGTAACTTGAAAGGTTTAACTTCTTGTGTTGCGTCGTTTTATGAAATTGTTAAGTTGAGCTCTTTTTACTTGTCATACATGTAAAGAATTCCATTTCAACTTAGAAGTTGGAAGTAATATATTCCCTTCCTTCAAAGTTCCGTTCTTTTCAAATATTTGTGGACTTTTCGGTACACTTGGAAGAAACACTAGAACATTTACTCTCGGGATTATGTTTTGAGTGTTGAGATTTCTTGTGTTTTGAAGTCACGTTCTTTTAATCTGTCCTTGGTCTAACTTGTTTTTTGTCTCTGTTTTGCTCTTGTGTTTCTACTTGCAGAAGCTCTCAAACTACTTGACTGGAAAATTCTTGAAAATGTATCAAGGTCATGTCAACAAAATATTTTGCATAACCCCAACTTTCTCGGTGACAAATGGAAAGTATATTGTGAGTGGATCAGAAGATCAGTGTATATACTTGTGGGATCTTCAGGGAAGGAATTTGATCCAGAGAATCGAAGGTCATACGGACACTGTCGTTTCTGTCTCTTGCCATCCGAAGTGCAACATGATTGCTTCAGCGGGCTTGGACAATGATAGAACAGTTAGGATTTGGGTCCAAGATGCGTGATTTTTTTAGGAAAAAGAAATATTACCTTCTGATCTGATAGAGAGAATTCATGCAGTTGATCGAAAACATTCTCTTCAATTCATAACGAGTGTTTGATCTTTATCAGGCATCCGACCCCGTGTTGTGAATTTGTGAGCTGTGATAACCCTGAGATAGAGTGAATTGAGTTGATGTACCTCTTAGGAAAAATATCTCATCAGTCGTGCTTCTTGTTTCCATTTCAACGTGTAAATGAATTGTGAACTTGTGCTAACCTCGAGGCAAAGCACTTGTGTTTGATGTTTTTCCTAAATTCTCAGTTCGTGCTTCTTGCTTCCATGTAAATGTATAAATAAATGAGAAACTCTTGATATCTAATATTTAGATATCTAGCAGTTCAATGGGAAAGGTTCATAATGCCCTTATGTCTAACTATAATTACCTCTTTCTAAATCTCTTTTACAGTTTCTTTTTAATATAGACACTTTCCTTTTTTATTCGCTTCTTTTTTAATCAACACTTTTCTCCTTAGTTCTCCCTTAAAGTAAAATGAGTAAATTAAAAAGAAATGCAGGGAGTAGTAGTTTAGCAAGACTCTTCTAGTATTAGTTTAGCCGGACTCTTCTAGTAGTAATTCATATGGGCAAACTGTTAAAGATTGATTAGACTTGAACCTAACTCAAAGAAATGCACCTGGAATCCAAATATTTAGCTTTACCAACTTGAAACCTGACCTGATCTGTTGTATATAGAGCATATATGCACCTAACTTGACCTCACCCAAAAAAATGACAAGATAGGAGTTTACAAATCTGAAGCCTACTGAAAATTGGTATAAAGTTGCACTTCAAACCCAAAAGTCTAGGTTAACCAACCAACATGAAGTGTACATTTACTCTTCTTAGCTATAAAATAAATAATTAAAAAAGAAAGAGATCAACATCTAGAATAAATTATCTCTATCAATAATAAGATACAAGGGTGTCACAAGAGTACTTGTCTGAGTAAATCAGTTGATAGTAGCTCAACTCTACTGTACAACACCTAGTGTAAAGGTTGGGGAATTGAATAGTTATAAATTTTACTCCACAAACTAGTGTAAGCACTCAGATGAAGAGTAAATCTTTCTCTGTACTCAAGGAACAACACTGCTTCATCGTTCCCATTATGCAAATGGTCATTGTGAAAGACTTGCAGCGGGTTTGGAACTTTTACTATCCATGTATTATATCATCAACCACTCGACCTCCTGCTCTCTGATTGGAAACAGGGAGTTTAAAAGTGCCCATCAGGTGCCTATAGTAAATCACTGCTTCTTTGACCATCCATATGTGTCCTCGGAACCACTTTTCACTCTTTCTCTTCGCTCAGAGATCATATCTGAATAAGTCTGAAAGGAAAAGGCAACAATGTTTTCATTGTTTATTCATATTTGTCGTTCCAAATAGTACAAACAACGAATTTAAAGATCATCAAGGGAATGTTCAGCATAGTTTTCAGTGTTTTGACTTAAACAGGTATAAGCACTACTAAGTCCAAATAGTAATGTTCGCAATCAACTATCAAGCGGTGATCCCTAACTTTTAGCTTCTGGAGCAGTGTTTTGAGAGAGCAACAAAACTGAGTGTAGGATTATTTTTCTTTTTTTTCCAAAATGTTTCTACTTCTACAGTGTCGTGTCAAATACCTACATTACAAATACTTTGACAACTAACATGTAAGAGCCTAATAACTAGCAGAAAACAGCTAAATTTGCAGAAGAGGCCCAAGACTAATGTCAGAACTCTCAAGTCCAGTACAATATCAAACCACCCCCTATGCCTAAGTTGGAGTTTTGATTTTTTTTAGTGAACAGCTTCAAGCTACAAAAGGGTGAAGGTGAAGAAACTTGAGCAGTAGGAGAAGGGAAGGGGGATTTAGAGCCCTAAGAGTGAGCAAAAAACAGAAGCAGAAAGCCAATCAAGCAAATATTGTTCTCTTTCTAGATCTTTTAAACCCAGGGAAACTATACAGAGTTCACAGCACCATGCAACTTCTCCATATCTATTATCTAATATACAAGATATAACAGTGAGGAAGCGCAGACCTTAGGATAAGAATATAGGAAGATGTACCACCATGCACAGATTAGAGAGGAAACTAAAGCAGTAATGACAATGGAGTGCAAAACCAGCCAGCTGCCTGCAATCACTGATACACCAGTCAGGGATATTGTCCATGGCCCACACCTAGCAAGAGAATGAAGAAAAAGAATCAGTCAGTTTATATCTGAAAATTATGCCAAAATATATACTTCGTGAGCAGAACTGTATTAGTGAGCAGTATCAAATATGTATTTTAGTCTTAAACTCTGCATCTTTGAGAAACTTGAAAAGTTGTGCTGCATGTTAGTCTGAAACTCTGCATCTTTGAGAATACCAACTCCACTTTGTATTATAGCAGTTAGCATGAACATTTCCTTATGTCCTCTTCACATCACTCATAACTTTCACAAAACACAACTCAACCATCCTTCCCTTGCAGGTATCTGATATTTGCAGGGCTGAAGCCTGAAGGATGCAAATATTTTATCACCCTCCTTCCCAATTTATGATAGGGGTGATTTTAAAAGTTGGTCTCTTGTTTGCTCCAATAGGTGATAATATAGTGAAATAGGAAAACTGCACTTGATTGTTTGGGGGTGACTCATATGCATATCAAGAGATTCCATCTTTAATAGTAACACGGTATCCAGTAAAGGAGGAAAATGATTCACTTTCCCTTCCTTCAATTTAACATCATACTACCACAAGTATATAACTTTGTCCCTTCAATGAGGCTCCCCGAGATCTTTTGAATTTGGCCTTAGATTACACCAGCAATTGGGGGATTTCAGACTTGCTACTTAACAAAATAAGTCGAGGACAGTATTCATACACTCATTGGGTTATCTGAAGACAGTCTAAAAGACATTTGTTTTAGTCCATTGTCATCCTTAACGTACCTTTCTCAAATTTAGCTTAACCCCCCTAATCCCCTAGAACCAAAAGGAAAACAAGGAAAGCTATTAAGCCAAAACTAATACCATCCTCAGATAACCCAATGGGTGTACAAGTATGAATATCTGTTTCACAAGCACAAAAAGAGATTCCATCTACAAATTCGAAACTACCTCCATCCTCCCAAAATATTAACTTACCATCTAATTGCGCCAAAAAGCACACATCTAAAGCCTTTTTTGCCCTTTCTACATATCCAACTTCAAATGTGACACTAACTTTATGAAGAAATCCTATTACCCAAAAAGCCATACAAGCAGCCGTTAACAGGTTTCTTCGATCATGGTTCCTTAGTTACAGCTTGGCCAACAAATTTCGAGAAAGAACATCTTTTGCAACTTGCAACTCATATTGGCAAATCATCATTTCAACATCAGGCAGTTGTACAATCAACCACATTTATATGCAAAAGCTAAGACAAAGCAACTAGCAAAGTGCATACAAATCCTTGCATCATAATCATGCATTTGTTTCCTTAAAAACTTCAAGACTATGCAGGGTAAAGAACTCATAAATCAATTCAAAAAACAAACAAACAAATAATACTACACTATGAAAACAATTGACATTCACTTGATTAAAATCTATAACACAGGCAATAATTGTCAGCAAAAATCAGGAAAATTTACAAGTTAAAACAAATAATTAATTGGACAGATAAATGCTAAAAAAAGGGGGAAAATGGAAATCTCACCAAGAAGGTTTAGTGTCCCAAACAGAATCATATTCAAGGGAGAGAGAATTGAGGTAAATTTCCATATCATCAACGACACCGTTTTTGTCCAAGAACTTAGGGTCAATTTCAGCTGGGTCATTGGATTTGCTTCTTAATTTTGCAGTTTTACTGCTAAAGTTGACAGATTTAAAGATAGAAGAAGATAATTTAGGCCAAAAGGCTGGATTTTGGAGTTGGGTTTTTGCGGAAGGTGAGTGAAGATGGGTTCGCAAGGGAAGAGAAAGAGAGATAAGTGGAAGAACACCCATTTCAAATGTAAAGAGAAGTTAGTCTAGTTTTTTCTTTTTATGGATTCCTATATACGACTGTGCTTGCCTGGTAGTTTGTTGATTTCATCAATTGTGCAAAGGGGTAAGAGTATGAGACTTGAGAGTGTTCCGAATTCAGATATTTTTTGTTGTTTTGCCTCCTTTTTCTCAAGTTTGGGCCTAATGACATGTTTGGTTAGTCTAGAGGTGGGCATGGGCCGGGCCGGGCCTGTTCACGGGATCGGCCCGCGGGCTTGAGGAAATAGTGGGGTCGGGTCGGGCCCGGGCCCGTAGGTGGCGGGTCGGTCCGGGCTTGAAATTTTCAGATTTTATCCACGGCCCAGGCCCGCGGACTGGGCTCGTGCCTCATGCGGGCCTGACCCGTGTTTTATGTTATTTTTTTGGATTCTTGGCAGTTTTTGACTAAAAAACAAAGAAAAAGAGTGTTCGACCCGCGGGCCGGCCCACAGGCCAAATAGGCAGGCTTGTGCCGGTGCGGGCCTAAAATAAAATTTCTTGATCATGGCAGGCCCACGGAGCGGACAACGGGTCGAGCCGGGCTTCGAACGGACGCGAGCCGGGCCGGGCCAAAACGTGCCGTGCTGGCCCGGCCCATGCCCACCTCTAGGTTAGTGGTGACTGGTACTTAATTATGGTAATTGTAATGCTTTTTAGTGTAAGTTTGTGAAGACATTTCAATGTTAACATTCATGGTAATGAAACTTGATGTCAAAACATGTGTTTTCCTTCACAAATTTTCATTACCACCCAATACCACCTTCCCAAATGGTAATGAAATGTTAGGAAGAAAATAGGTGTTTGGGGATAAAGTAGTATTATCATGGAGGTTGACATGGGAATGCATTTACAAATTTGCACTAGAAACCATTACCATTATTTAGTACCGCTAAGGCGCTAACCAAACGGATCATAAGGGGTAAGAGTGGCTCCGCCATTTATCAATAATTATGAAATGAGATCGTCGCACTATTTATTTTAAAAATATTACTTTTAGTTTACACAATTTTTTAAGTGACTTCTTCAAGTTTTGATCTCAAACAATACAGTTAGGAGCAGAGTTTTCAGACCAACTAGGGAAATTAAGAAATTTCTTGTTTAACATGCTCTCACAACATCCTTAATGGGTCATAATTATTTTGTCTTATTAACAAAATGTCACAAGATCATTATGTGAAGAGGTGTTATGGAAATAATAAAGTATATGTTTTGCTATTATTGGACTTTATATAAGCATTTTCATTATTCTATGTACCTTTTCATGTAACACATGATTTCAAAATTATGACAATTTAAGAAGTGTTACGGAACAATATATTCGCGATCATTTATGAATTTGTGGTCTAGGAAGCACATATAAATATAATCTTCGTAAATTATTGGACTTTAAAACCACGTTTTCATCAATTATATGGACCTTTATATAATATACGTCATTTCACAACTATGACATTTAGAAAATGGATCAATAGTTACCCTGCATGGTAAGCAAAATATCAAGGATGGTGTGAGACTAGATCTTTGGTTCTTAAAATTGTTTTAAATTGTGATTTGTGGATTTGGCATCCTTTCAAGATCGAACAACATCTTGATGAAACTTTTCATGTTTACTTTACCAACTGTTTATAAGAAGAATAATAGACACTCAACAAAGATAAGTTTGATTTCAATCAGAAAAGATTATTCTAGTGAGTAAAAAAATATGTGTTGATGAATATGATAATTAGTAATTACAATTCAATATAAATCAAGTAAAGGATATTTTCTTTGCTTATTCTAAAAAATTTGTTTCATTTTGTGGAGAAAAGTGTTTATTCCAACCCCATACATATCCATATCTACTCGTTTTTATACTAAATTGATTGCCTAACATTATCCATAAAATAGTTGACCTAAGCCCGAATCCCCCCAACGTGTTAGATATAGAAGTCAAACTTCAGAAAATTTTCAATAAAAAAAGGAAAGCATCAAACTTCAGAAAAAAGACTAGACTAATAGGATACTAAATATTCACTCACGAAAGATTTTGGAGACTTTTTTTTTGAGTTAGTCTTGCGTGGATCTGGTCCACAATAATATTATTGTGGACCAAAACCACTTATTTAACATAGTGACCCTTTAGTTTCATATAGTAACTTTTTCAAATTTTAAGTTACACTATACAGGTACTATCTATCATAGTGATTGATTTTTTTTTAATTGTAACTCTTTCTCACATTAGTTTATCATGATGAAATTTTCACTTTGTGACATAGTAACCTTTTTTTCATAGTCAAACTTCATAATTTATATATCTATTCATCTTTTATATTTATTTTTTTATATAATGATCCTTTTTTTTTCATAAATCACATGAATTAGTATTAGGTCCACACTAATTTAGTGTGGACCAAGTCCATATAAGTTTTTTACCTTTTTTTTTCTTCCCCTTTAGAGATTGAAATAAAAAAGATGTCTTTACAGTTTACATGCATAAGAACTAAGAAGCAACTCAATTGTAAGCAACATCAGGCAATATCAATCACCAAGCACCATTTGTCAAACTTAACAGTAAATCACCTTGGAGAAAATTTGTCAAACTCTGTTCTCAGTTACTACGACGCTCCCTAATGTTGAGCTCAGAAGATACTACTACAACTACAAGACTTAAATTCGGACAGTCCTCCAGTATAATGGACAGAACTGTGTGAGAATGTAGTCAAAGACTTCCTTGCATCTCAATGCTACCATATATCAGAAGATAAGCCTCTTCGTCAAGACATAGAAACAAGACACTCCAAGCCAAAGCCAGAATATCGTACATTCAGAGAGAGGAGATTTCTATGACACAGTTCTGATCTAAGATCTCGTGTGTATAAATTCCATATAAAGCACACCACTTGTGCCTACGGCAGCAGTCTGCAAGCATTAGAGCTTCCTACTGGATCAAAAAGTTCACGGTGTTTGAAGTACAGTAACCTTGAAGGCTTGAACACAGTTTGCTGTTGTATGTGCAAGCAGCAACTGCATCAGCAAATTCAAACACCTTCAAGATTGCATCACATCTTGCTATAGTTGAGACTTGAGGTTACCAAGTTCTATAGTTGAGGTTACCAAATTTTGGAATATACTCCTGAATCACTGCCATCAACAAAAGGATTCATTATCATTAGCTTCTAAGAATGTTGAAAGATGAGAGAAAAAGGACAAATCGAAAACAAGGCATGTTCAACTGATAAAAAAGAGGAGCACATAATTTAGAGATAATATGCAGCTCTAGGTCGGTGAATTAATATGCAAGACTCAGCAAGAGAGTGAGATGTGCTCTCTGTACACAGTTGCAGAAGCCATGAAGGAAAAAGCACTATAGGCCTATAAGTTATAACTCCAGAGCTGATAAAGAAACCAATCCGAGAAAATAAGAGAGCCATTATAACTCCTTCGAAATACTAAAACCATCTATCTCATTTCAGGTCCTCTAGTAGATAATAAGCCCATGATTGTTCCACTAAGGCACTAACCAGGCTATCTACAGTGACCATCATATTCATAACTACTAACGAGTAACGATCACTATTCTCACAAATCTAAAATCCGCAATTGCATGTACGCCTATTGGCCATTTCTTTCAAATAGGGCATGTTACGTACCAATAAAATGTATCAGATCAATTGAAATACAGCAATCAAAAGGAGAAAACAAGCTTAAGATCTCAGAAGAGTTTTCACATGTCAAATTGCAAGTTGAAGTGAGGTAGAATCAATTCACAGTTTTCACTTTACAGCAGACATACTGAAAAATTAACACAATACTCAAGAAACTTGCACGAAACATGGTAGACTCAATAGACAAGTGCTTCCTATCATCAGAATGTGACTTAACTACTAGCAATACCACGGTGGTAACTTTGAAAGTGAAGTCAATGGAATAGGTGGAAGGAGAACTAACAATCTTAAAGAGAAGAAGAAAGAAGTTTACATCATTTGGTATGTAACTCCAAAGAATTTTTTTTTTTTTTTTTTGGCAATATAACTCCAAAGATTAAACACACCCCAAAGCCTTTAAAAGCAAATGAGCAACTTGAAGGTACATTGACCTGAATACAGTTAGACATCATATGTGAAAGCGGTTATACTCACACAATCACCATTCACCACATCAGCCAATTCCAATAACTCCAAATTTGCATTCACTACTTTATTAGTATAGTGTTATCAAGCCTGAAAATCGACAAAAGACCGCAAAGTGCATACACTCACAAATAAACAGAAAAGTAGCAGCCCTACGTCGGTACATCAATATGAAAACGCAAAATGGTGACATGCTAGCCGTACCGATTGCTGGAAAAAGGAACAAAAGAGAATTAATACCATAGCATATAACTCCGAAGCTAGTAAAAAACAAGAAGAAGAAGCTCATCCTCAGATCCCTTTCCGTATAAAGAGCAAATGGTTGTGCACTAAGGCATTAACCAAGCAATCTAAGCTCATTATCATAGCTATATTAATTAAGCCCTTGACCCTTCTCATAATGAATAATGATCAGTAATCAAACAAATTCAAGTGGATGTCATCTAGATTAGTCGGTAAAGTCTTGTGAGGGTGGTACTCAAGACATGGGATCGAATTCCAAGAAGCTCTACGTATATTTAGATGAAAATTCCCACTAGTATAACCAAATAGTGCTAAATTGTGTAATCAACACAAATCTCATTCCAAAGATTAGAAACACTCAATAAGACTTGAACACTAGCAACCAGCATAATAACACCTCATACATATCAATATCAAATCCAAATTGAAAACTACATTCATATAAGGATTTCAAGAAAATGCCAACGTCAAGATGTAACTAACAGCAAAAGTAAGCAAATTACAAGTGAACGAATTACCAACCGCTAGAAACTCATGAATCATATCTAATATTTCAATAGAAAACAAAAAGAAAATAAATTACAGCCAGAAGCATACATTACGGTTCAGCATCATCACCATCCTTGGCACCAAAAGGATCATGATTAGGATCAACCTCTTCGCCAATTGTACGTTGTACAAGCCTCTTCAAATCAGTCATAACCTTAGACTCACGTTTAGCCTTCTCTTCATAATTAAACATAGCCAAAGCGCGCTTATCTTCTGCACTATAAACCTGGTTTTCTTTCCTAATACGAATGGCATTCATTCTCTGATGCCTACTACCACTCATCACATACCCAAGTGACTCATATTTCGAAATCTCATCAGCTGAAAGTCCCACTTCTCCACGACGTGGGATACGCTTCCCTTGTTGAACATACTGCGCAATGGCATCACCTTCACCCGGCCTAAGTGCACCTCCATAACTAATATGCCCTTCAGCTTTCGGCAATGGCTGTGGCCCTACAGGCGGCTCGTTTACCAAAGCGGACGCCTTCTTCTGAGACTCCAACATCTCCTTAAATGCCAACACTTCAGGGTTTATCTCATCCACATTGGCCAACTCCAATTCGTTTATCTCATCTTTCTCTGAAACACCATTGCTAACTTCATCAATCTCATCATCAATCTCAATCTTGCTCCTCTTCTTCTTGCTACTCCTCTTCGATTTCGCCTTCACTTCATCTTTCTCACTCTCACTTTCACTGTCATCCTCAGAATCACTCTCTCTCTTTCTTCTTCTGCTACTCCTACTCCTCTTCTTCCTGCTACTTCTCCTACCACTCCTCGATTTCGACTTCGATTTCCGCTTTCTTCTATCTCTCTCCTCATCCTCATCACTTGAATAATCATCTTCACTCTCTCCTTTATCAGAATCATCATCACCTGAATCATAAGATTTCCTACTCTTCCTTCGCTTCGAACTCGAACTCCGTTTGCTTATCCTCTTCTTCTTCCTTCTCCTCCTATCAGAACCTTCCGATTCCGATTCCGATTCCGATTCCGATTCCGAACTCGAACTTCGCGATTCAGAACCCAAAATTGCAGACCTAGAAATCGATTTAGAAATCAATTTCTCTCTCCTCAAATCACCATTACCTTCCTCTCTCACCTCTTTCTCCTCCTCCTCCTCTTCTCGATCATAAAACGCGTCGTTTTCGGTGCGAGGAGGGCTAGGTGTGACGTTCCAGAACGTATTTCTCAAAGATTTCCTCAATTTCTGCCTTTTGAGCCTCCGATACTCCTCGAAACTCAGACCTCTCAATTCCTCATCTGATTCTTCATCTGGAACCCTACCGTTTCTCTCTCTTCTGTAATTTTCAATTCTAGGTTTACGAAACTCGGGGCTCCGACTACGGCTAGGGCTTCTTCTTCTGCTGATTCTTCTTTCGTCGGCGAAATCAGGGGAATACGATCGTCGACGTCGAACCTCCGGCGAATATCTGGCGTATGATGGGCTGTGGTTTCGACGGCGACGATAACGGTCGCCGGAATCATCGGATTCTGGTGAGTTACGGCGGTGTCGAGGCTCTGGGATTTCGATTGCGGATGATGGTCGACCCATATTTTAGGGGAAAAATCGTATGTGCGTAAAATGAATGCAGTAATAGAGGGAGGAAGAAAATACCAAGGCAAACGAGGCAGTGTACCCAGTCAGATTTAATACTTCATCCGTTCTGTTTTAAATGAAACATTGGGTGAAATGACACTATTTATTGATCAATTTTGACTCCAATTTATCGCTATTATATAAAGAAAAACATAGTCAAGTGAGATCTTGTTAGATTCGTCCCGATGCAAACTATTTTATATTTTTTACGTGTGCACAACTAAAGATATTAATGATTAAAGAAGTGTGTTGGGTTGCGTGAAAAAGCAAACGTTTCATTTAAAACAGAATGGATGAAGTAATAGAGATTGTGGAGGAAGTAATAGAGATTGTGTGAGCAGAACCGGAAAAGATGAGGTTTCTTTTAGAAAAACTTATGAGGTAATTGAACTTTTAAAGAACAAATTAACCTCTTGTTTCAAAATTGCACTACCCTTAGTGTTTTGTACCAAATTGAGTACATACCTTAGATCATTTGTTGTGATTTAAGTCACTGAAGTCTAGTTTGTTTATTTTTTGTTTACCTCTCGAAACTAGAAGTTAACAAATGTTCAACAATAGACTTATGTTAATTTCAAAAACTCTAAACTTGTTTGACTTCATAATACGCGTACCTTTCGTATGCATTATAAACCTAATCGGCTAATCCTACTAGAAGTAGAAGAAACTAATCCCTAGCCTCAGCAATTAATCTCGACTCCTCCTCGTTCTTCATTGCCGGAAGCTACGACTCTTCATCGGGGTATTCTCCTTGCCCTCCAAAATTATATTCACCACATCTTCATCGAGGGCGATAATCTTATGGTGGCATCAACGCAAAGAAAAAGGCATCCTGGTCCCCCCTGGCAAATCTCCAACATCATTCGAGACATCCACTACCTTCTCAAAGATTTTCAGTCATGGGATATACGTCATGTTTTCCGGGAAGCAAACAAGGTAGCGGATTGGATAGCTAATGTTGGTCATTTAGTAGATAGTCATTTTTCTATAGTAGATTGTACTTCTTTTGCTCTCCATAATATCATTGTAACTGATAAGGTAGGAGTTGCGGAGGGTCTCCTAACCTTTTTTCTTCTTACCTTATTTGAAAAAAAAAATCCCTATTCTATAATATACGACTCATAAAATGCTTAAAACAAGCAAAATCTATCCACTAAGCCAAATAAACTTTGTACTTCTAACAACTTTAGCGTTATGCCACCATTTGAATTCTAAAGGTCGGACTTCTAAAATTCTTGCACTTTGGCCTTGGAACAACCTCATTTTTGTCATTTGTCGTTGTGACTTCAAAGTCTCCAACTTCAATGGCTCTACATACCTGATAGGTTTCGACTTTGATAAAGATTTCCATCCGTTTCTTTTAGTAGGTGTAGAACTTACTATTAAATATCATAGGTCTTCGAATAGGGTACCCTTCTTCTAATATTTCAATAGTGTTCGTTATTCTTAACCAAAATCTTACTCAACAGGGTTTCCTGCTTCACACGAGAGTTTCGGCACGGATACCAGTGTTATTTCAATAGGAACAAACACTACAAGAGGGGGGTGAATTGTAGTGAAACGAACAATGAGTAACTTTCGTGGAATTTAAACAACACGAGGAAACCTTCTTAGGCCAAATAGGAAGTAAAAGAACTCGACCACAAGGGATTTTGAATTCAACTATTTCACTAATAATAGGCCAACCACTCAATAAAACCTATTACATTAGAGTTTCTACTCGTGTTCCTCTAACATAACACCAATTCCAACAATAGTTCCCACAACCATTGATTCTCGACTTCACTCGAAGTCCTCTATCTTCAAACTTACTTAATAATAGGATATCATTCAAAATTCCAATTTTTAAACAAATACATACTACTGAATAAACACTAGGGGAAAGAAAAAGCAACTTAGGAACAACAGAGCTTGTTAGGAACTGTTATGCAACTAACAATATGAAATGCTTATAGCTCTTAAAATTCCCAGTCATTGATGCATCTAAATGATGATCAAAATGGTCTATTTATAGATACGAGCAACTTAAGGAGTTACAAATGTTTATCTCTGAATAACCAACCACTCTAGTCAATCAACTAGATATAAGGAACATTTACTAAAAGATAAAAACTGGTTTTTCGGAAATTTATATGACAAAACCAAGTTTAACAAAGTAGAAGATAAGGTCTAGAAAAAACTACTAACAAGAAAAAATTATATTCCCAAAAGTTAAACTAAATAAATTTAAAACTACTTAAAATATAAAAGATAAGATCTATTTTTATTTATCAACAAAGATAAAATATTTTCAGTCTAAAAACTCTAACTACGCTCAACTAAGCAAATTTATAAATTATATTTTATTTTTTGAGTGCCAAATAACAATTTTTATTTGGCTGTTGTACATAGAGGTTAGAAACTGCCATGTTCCTTATTTTAGGGAACAAACACTTGGTTGCATGTTCCTGACCTAAAGTTCCTAAGATCACCCTAATGATATTGGGAACTTCACTTCAACAACATCACCGAGTCTTCAAGAATCCAACTCCAATTGGTTTCTTCAAAGCCAATGATTAACCTGTTACACTAAGAAGAAAATTTGTAGAATATCAGACCATGTTCGTTTGTCTTTGGTATATGTCATCTTCAAAATATAGGGTCGACACATACAACTGACTATGGGTCAAAGATCATGCATTAGAGACTTGGAATCCATGTTGAACATGTCTAAAAGCACAGTGCATACAAAAGGGGACTCATAAAACCTCACACAATAAACCATCTTAGAAGGAGCCAAATATTATTGTAAGGTTAAAGTGGATTATAGATCTGCTCTAGTGAACTACACTAGAGACCATGATGGAATACTATCCAATGCATGATTTTGTACATTTGGATGAGAAGTAGTTTATACTTAACTAACAAAACACAAAGGGTATATCTTGCAAAGAATGAGAAGATGAAGTACATGGCAATGCTTCAAGCAAGTTTATACCCAAGGTCATGTTCATAGCAAGTTGTGGCAAGACCAAGGTATAATGAAGAGGGTGAGTGCACATTTGATGGAAAACTTGGGATATTCCCATTCACATACTAAGAACTAGTAAGAAGGTCGTATGTAAATAGCGAGAGGGGGACCATGGTGACAAAGGTTATTGAGTCTGTCAACCATACAATCATAAGAAGGATGCTGATACCAAATTATTTTAGCAATCAAGCATAAGTGGCGAGAAGATGGAAGCCCCAAAACTATATTCATACAACAAGATAACGCCAAAATACATATCACACAACAAGACCTAGTATGACATTAGATATATCAACAAGATAACTTTACTTTTATCTTAATTAAGCAACATCCTAATAGTACAGATTTGAACATTCTTAATCTAGGTTTTTTAGAAATATACAATCACTTATGCACAAGAAAATGCCAGAAACTATTGATAAAATACTTCAAATACACATGACATTGGACAAATGTAATTTATACCAATTAATGTTGATAATATTAAGAAAAAACAATAAAAACGACATAAAGATCGTAATATTCTAATTTTCATAGAAGTATTAAGAGTAGTGTACAAGGATTGTTGTTAAATATACAATTGTAAATCCCTAAAAAAAACAATTGTGAAATCTTATGAGCCAAAAGAAGTACTTAAAAAAGTTGATAACCAATGAACCCTAACTCAACGAAGACGAAAGCTGGGCCGAATACAGGGCCCGAATTAACTGGTTAAAAAAAGACCCAAAACCAACAACTACTAAACCCTAGCTCAAAATTGCATCTTCCCTTCTTCCTCTCTCAAACCCTTTATGTAGCTTTGATGAAGAGATTGATTTTAGTCTTCTCTCTCCTATTATCTCAGATGAAGATAATGCTTTTCTCGTAGCAATAGTCTCACCCGAAGAAATTAAAGATGCAGTTTTTGATCTTGCTCCTGATAAATCTCCTGGACCTGATGGATTTCCTCCTTTCTTTTTTCAAAAATATTGGACCCTTGTTGGAAATTCAGTCATTAGAGCAGTGAAAGTTTTTTTTCATTCTGGAAATATTTTGAAGGAAATTAATCATACCTTCCTTGCTCTTATTCCTAAAATAGATAATCCTTCAAGTGCAAATCATTTTAGACCTATTAGTCTTTGTTCCACAATTTATAAGATTATTTCTAAAGTCATTACTAATCGTTTAAAATCAGTCATTGGAAAAATCATCCACCCCCTTCAGGGTGCCTTTGTTCCTGAACGTCTTATTCAAGATAACATTTTAATAGCTCATGAAGTGTTTCACTCTTTCAGTAAAAAATCTGGTTCCGAGGGGTGGATAGCTATTAAACTCGATATGGAAAAAGCTTATGATAGATTAGAATGGAATTATATATTAGTTACTCTTAGAAAGTTGGGTTTTTGTTCTCAATGGGTTGAATGGATAAAATGTTGTATCTCAACTCCTTCTTTCTCGGTGCTAGTCAATGGTATCCCGGGTGATAGATTTATCCCTTCTAGAGGTATTCGTCAAGGTGACCCTCTCTCCTTATCTCTTTATCCTTTGTCTTGAGCTCCTTGCTAGGCAACTCTCTACGACAAATGCCCAAAGAGACAAGCCAATTGGAGTCTCTATAGGAAAATTTGGTGTTCGTATCCCGTTCCTTACTTTTGCAGATGATACTATGATCTTTGCTAGGGCCTCTGAAGTTAGTTGTTATACTATTAAGCAGATTCTTGATAAATATTGTTCTATGTCTGGTCAACTTGTAAATTTTCATAAGTCCGCTTTTCAATGTTCCCCGAATGTCCCAGATTCTTCCAAAATTAATTTTGCTTCTATGTTGGGTATGATTGAAGTAAACAATTTAGGGGAGTACTTAGGCTGCCCAATTATAGACTCTCGAGTCACAAAGGAAACTTTTGGGAAAGTTTGCAGTAAGGTGGTTAGCCAGTTGCCTAAGTGGAAAGCAAATTCCCTATCTCAAGCAGGTAGAACGATCTTAATTCAAGCTAATTTGGCTACTAAAGCTAATTATCAGATGCAAAGTTTCTATCTTCCTAAGCCAATTCTCTCTAGTTTGGATAAATCCTATAGAATTTTTTTTTGGAATAAAGATAATCTTAATAAGACTTCAAATTTGATTGGTTGGGACAAAATTTGTCTTCCTAAACAGTATGGGGGTTTGGGCATCAGAAAAGCTGATGTCAACAATGTAGTGTTGCAGATGAAACTTCTCTGGAAACTTATCAAGCTAAAAGATAATTTATGGGTTAATTTGGTTAAAAAGAAGTATATTAAATCTCAAGATATTCTTACTCATAAAGTCTCCTCAGTTGCGTCTTGGCAATGGAGAAAGCTCATGTCTATTAGGCCTTTGTTTAAAAAGGGTTTAAGATGGCAGGTAGGGAATGGTAGATATATCAGTTTTTGGGATGACAATTGGGTGTTCCAGTATCCTATTAGGATGGTGCTTAGTCCTCTCCCTGGGTCAGAAGACCTTAGAGTTAGTGATCTTATAGATGAGTTTGGGGGGTGGGACCGAATCAAGATTGATTCTCTAGTTCCCTCACATATTGTTTCCAGGATATGTTCTTATTATCTCCCTTCGTCTTCCCAGAAAGATTCTCTGGTTTGGGGCTTGACTGCAGACGGTGAGTATTCAGTCAAGACAGGGTTGCTTTTAGCTCAGGGGGTTTTTAATCAAAATTTTGAGAAAGTGGAATTTGCTTGGTTATGGAAGCTTCATGTCCCCCCTAAAATCAAAATGTTCTTATGGAAAGCTTGTCATGATGGGCTTCCCTCTAAGGATAGGCTTGAAAAATGCAAAGTTTTTGTTCCTCAGCAATGTGTGTTATGTTGTAACGCCTCAGAGTCTATTTCTCATCTTTGTTTTCAGTGCCCATTTACTCTTCAGGTTTTCGCTTGTTTTCAGGAGTGTGATGCTTGGCCTAGTCTCCCTGGTAATATTAATTTGTCTAACTACTCCTCTTTTCGGCATTGAATTGAGGTGTATCATTCTGTTCTTGATTCTGATGCTATTTCTAAGTTGGCCTTTGTGTGGTGGTTTATTTGGTTCATCAGAAATAAAGTTATTTTCAATGATGAGGGTTTCTCCCCTCGCCGGGTTAGCTTTATGGTTAGCAGTTTTTTTGCTCAGTGGAGTAAGTCTGCTGTTGAAGTTGGGAATGATATTGTTGTTCCTTCCCCTACTATCAACAGGCCTATTTCTAAGGTTGTCAGAGCAGGTCCCAATCTTGTTTGGTCCCCACCTCCCGTTAATTATTGTAAGCTCAATTTTGATGGTTCTAAAGGAAGCAATGGTAATGCTTCTTTAGGTTTTGTTATTCGTAATAGTAATGGTGAGGTTTTGCTAGCTGGTGCTAAGTCTTTGGGGCCTCACATTTCTATTGTTCAAGCTGAAGCTTGGGCTCTCAGAGGAGGTGTTAAAGGAGCTATTTCTCTTGATATCTCGCATATTATTATTGAAGGAGATAACTTAGTTGTCATTAATTCTATGAAGAATTCTTGGCGTATTCCGTGGGAGATTTCTAATATTGTGAAAGATGCAGGTGTGGATTCTCATCGGTTCCAGGATTGTCAGTTTCATCATTGATTTCGGGAAGCAAACAAGGCTGCTGACTTTATGGCCAAGAAGGCGCACGGCTACCCCTCTTTACTATACTGGTTCCCCCCGTACTGTATGGATCTTTCCCTTATCATCCGAAAGGATGTTTTAGGCTGGCCTCCAGACTAGGGTGTTAGTCTAAGTCTGTTTTCCTTATAAAAAAAAAATAGAAGTATTAAGAGTAGTGTACAAGGATTGTTGTTAAATATACAATTGTAAATCCCTAAAAAAAACAATTGTGAAATCTTATGAGCCAAAAAGAAGTACTTAAAAAAGTTGATAACCAATGAACCCTAACTCAACGAAGACGAAAGCTGGGCCGAATACAGGGCCCGAATCAACTGGTTAAAAAAAGACCCAAAACCAACAACTACTAAACCCTAGCTCAAAATTGCATCTTCCCTTCTTCCTCTCTCATCTCTCTATTCGCGAACACTTTGAAGCAGAAAGTAGCCGCAAGTTCCCTACACCAGAGGAGAGAGAAAGAGAGAGGAAGAAAAAAAATGGCGGACAAAGCAGTTACACTCAGAACTCGCAAGTTCATGACTAATCGTCTTCTCTCAAGGAAGCAATTCGTCAGTTTTTCTTCCTCTTTTTTTTTTTCTCTTTCGATTCATTTATCTTCTATCTTAGGAAATCTAATTGTGTTTGAATTTTTTTAAAATTTCAGGTCGTTGATGTTCTTCATCCTGGTCGCGCCAAT
This sequence comes from Beta corolliflora, assembly GCA_947648045.1. Lineage (NCBI taxonomy): Eukaryota > Viridiplantae > Streptophyta > Magnoliopsida > Caryophyllales > Amaranthaceae > Beta > Beta corolliflora. The sequence goes on along the minus strand of CANSZD010002691.1, from coordinate 164,587 downwards.
GTCTCAAAGGTATCATCTCCTAATATCTCGATTTTATTGTATTTTGAAGATCAGTTTTTTTTGTTCACTGAAATATTATATAGTTTTGATTCATTAGTATTGCGTATTTGTTGATGATTATACTCGATTAGATGTATTGAGGTCGCATATATCTTGATTTGTTGATTAATGATAAGTCTGATTCTCATTTGGATCACGTTTTATTACGCATATCTTTTATTGATTGAGAGTGAAAACATGTAATTGATGATTATCTTATGTAATTTGCACAGATTTAGATTGGAATTTTTGATTTAATTAGTGTCATTAATGTATCGTATGTATATGCTTACTACATTTTATACTAGTGTCTGATATTGGTTGTCCGGAACCTTCTGTGATCCTGGTGTATTCTCTCACATATGAAGTTTTCTGATAATGCTATTTTTTGAGTTATTGCTGTGTTTTTTTCTTGCTGGTTAGCTTCTTGTGTTGTGGGCTTGTGGCTTCTCTGTTTGTTGATTAATATTTTTCGAAGAGCATTCATCAACTTGAATGTGACTAATTATTGTTGAAGCTTTTCCAAATCTTCTTTACTTCCTCCGTCCCATAATCCATGCAGCACTCATTACGAATATTTACCGTCATATAAGAAATAATAGTCATGTGGAATCATGTTAGATTCATGTTAATGTGTTGTTTCTATAGCCGGCAAAATAGACCCGTACCTGTTGGCCCGACCCGAGACCCGTTTTTTCCACTCGAAAAATAATGAACTAAAACTGAAACAACCCGACCCGAAGTAAGGCCCGAATGAACCCGAATCTACCCGACCCGAAATGACCCGATAATGATGACCCGACCCGACCCGAAAAGTTGTCATAATAATTATTTTTTAAACAAATTTAAGGGAAAAAATTGTCATGAAATACTATATATGACTTAGCCACTTCCCATTAATCATTTCACTTAGTTTAGTCTTATATGCGTTTATTTATTTGTTAGATTAAAAAACCGATTTAAGCTGACATGATCTAACACGGCCCGGCGTGACCCGAAATTTAATGGACCCGAGATTGCCGCGCAGCCGAGCGGACCCGACCCGAACACAAAGGTAATGACCCGACCCGTTTGCCACCTCTAGTTGTTTCTAAATATCAAATTTTCACAAGTTTGACCAATACATAATTGAAAATATCAATGGTTAAAATAGTGCATTAGAGACTTTGAAATTTTAAATGTTGCATGAATTATGGAACGGAGGAAGTAAGTTTTTATTTAGTTCCTATTGTATGCGATTTCCCATTTCAACTTGAATCATACACTTTGGCATGTGGATTTAATTAATCAAAGAGACGTAGAGTGTGTGCATAAAGCATGCTCATCTTCCTTTATAGGGTTTCAATAGTCATTTTTTCCCTGATGGCTTCATTTTAGCAAATGTGCCCTTGTTGTACATTGATCAACTATCTAAGAACATTGCCTCTTTAGTATTTTGATGTTGAAGTTTTACTTTACTGGCCCTGTTATTATATTGTCTGTGAATCCTTTTCGTCTTTTTTCTTAGCTGCTATCTTACCAAGTTTCCTTTTCTAATATAGGCGGAGTTGAAGGAAAAGTTAGCTAGGATGTATGATGTGAATGATACAAACGCTATCTTTGTGTTCAAATTCCGTACTCATTTTGGAGGAGGTAAATCAACTGGATTTGGTTTGATTTACGATTCTGTTGACAGTGCAAAGAAGTATGAACCCAAGTACAGACTGATCAGGGTAAATATGCTATCTCCTCTTCCTGTAGTTCTTATGCTCGTCAATCTATCCATGGAAGCAGGCTATGAGTTGGCCTGACTCTCTTTGCTTATATATTCATCTGATGCCCTTTACCTCTTATCATTTCTTTGTTGTAGAATGGATTGGCCACCAAGATTGAGAAGTCCAGGAAACAAATGAAGGAGCGGAAGAACAGAGCTAAGAAGATTCGTGGTGTCAAGAAGGTATGAGAATGGACTTATTGATGCTGTTGTCTTTGGTTTTTAGCGTTTGGCTCTCTGCTTTCATCTGAACCCTTATTTTAAGAAATAGATTGTTCTTTGTGCCTGTTTCCCTGACCTATCTTCTGTCCCTTGGCAGACAAAGGCAGCTGATGCTAAGAAGAAATAAGTAGTTATACTGAGGATGCTGTATACACCGGTGGACCAGTTTCCAGTTTTGGTTCATTTCCTTTGCAGTTGTCGTCAAATTTCCCATTCTTCACTAGTTTTGTTACTGGTTTAGCCCAATTAGCGATAGTGGCTTTAGTGAAAGATTATGATGACACTTCTAGCAGCAAGAATGTTCTATGCAAAATTTTATCAAGAGTTCTATGAATTTTTTGTCTGGTTATGGATGGAATTGTGATTTATTCCAGCAGTATCTTCGTCTTGTTTCTTTCTGTTTACTGATGAACTTCCTGCTTGTTTCTTTCTGTTTACTGATGAACTTCCTGAATTACACCCTTTAGTTATTGGGGTATCTGTGGACTGTGGATGACGAATGGGTGAAATCGGGTGATAAATTCAATCCATATGCATGGTTTAACCTTTTAATGTTACTGTTCACTGTTTTCCTTTGATTTTACTGGTTTAATGTAATGTGAACAGCATTTCAACTTTTTCACACGTTAACTGACTTTGAAGGGCATGCATTTGAAAACGGCTTCCTTGGCTTCCTTGCCGGCATCTTCAGCAATCTTGTTTTCTTTGAGAAATGCAAACTAAAATCCCGTATAACCTTTTAATTTCCTTACTATTTTGTTATATAGCTAAGCCCATCATGATGTAGTAAGTGGTAACCTTTTATGAATGAGAATTGTATGATGCGTCATGTATGTCTTCATATTCTTCGATGATCAAGATAACTTTGTTTCGACAATTTTGATGCCAAACATTGACAACCTTGTCATCACTCATCATGATCATGAGCTTTGTGCGAAGAACATCTAAAAGTAAGCTATTTTAGTCGACTTTGAGAGATATATATATAGGTCTCTAGAACTAAAACTCGACCATTGATTTTCTATAGTCGCAGATGAACCATTCTCTTTGTTTCACAATATAGTTTTTCTCTGGCTGGAGGATGAATGATATTAGTGCTCTTGTGACCAATGAAGAGAGGGAGGCCATTTCGAAGATTCGGTGTAGTGAACACGGGAGCCCGGATTTTCTAGCTTGGAATCACACTAAGAATGGTGAGTTTAGTCTTAGGAGTGCATACCATCTAGAAATGGAGAGAAGGAGTGGTAACATAAGTGGCTCGAATGGTGACTCATTGAAGCAACTGTGGAAGAAGATTTGGGAGGCTAAAGTCCCTCAAAAAGTAAAGCACTTGGTATGGCGGGCGGTGCTCAATGGCTTACCAACAAAGGGGAAGCTGTCTGAAAGGGGTATAAGGATAGATCATCAATGCCCAAGATGTGGGGATCGGAAGAGAAGGAAACTGTGGAGCATCTGCTGTTAAAGTGTAGGGATAGCCGAGTTGTGTGGCGCGTATCCCCGGCTAGGATTGATAGTACTAATGTGGAGGACACGATGGCTGAGTGGTGTAGTGGTTTGGTGATGCATTGCAAGGAGCCGAGGACATGGGCACTTATAATGATGATTCTATGGCAAATTTGGAATGCGAGGAATGCATGGGTTTTTGAGGGTTGGAAGATGGAGCCCCAAATTATTTGTTAGAAGGCATTGAAGTTGCTGGGTGAATTTGAAGGCGCCTTGCTTCGTGAAGACGTTCAGCAGTCCAACCACCAAGAGACCACTCGATGATGGACCAAGCCTAATAGGGCCCCTGTCAAGCTTAACGCGGATGCAACGATTAGGGAGGGGTGTTGTGGGCTAGGTGATGTAGTCAGGATGAGGTGGGAGACGTTCTTATGGCAGCAGGCGAGAGGATGGATGGGGTGTGGTCTCCTCAAGAGGCGGAAGCCCAAGCCATTCTTTTCGGCATGAGGCTTGCGTTTGATGCTGGTTTTCGAAGCCTCGAAGTGGAATCGGACTGCCTTCAGGTGATCAACCTCCTGAACGGGACGAGAGCCCGTAGTTCCACCCAAGTTATTGTTGATGATGTTTTAAAGAACTCCTTTAATTTTTGCTCTTTCTCTCATGTTAGTCGTGTGTGTAATAGGATGGCCCATTCTATGGCTCAATTCTCGTTCTCTTTGTCTGAGATGAGAATTTGGATGGAGGACCACCCTGTTGAACTTTTTTCTCTTGTCTTTGCGGACAAATTGCTTATTGATTAATTGAATGGTTCTGTTTTCCCGTCAAAAAAAAAAGTAAGGCTAGTATGGATCGTCCATAATTAGCAAGTGTTGAAACTTTTGTTGAGAGAGATTTGACAAGTGTTATACTTCCTAAATCCTCAACTAAACTTCATGTCTTTTTTTACAATGCACAAATAAAGTTCTTATCATTAGCAAATGAATCATTTGCCCTGGGATTGGGTAAATAACTGAGTACTCTTAATAATCTAATGAACATCTAGGTTGGCATCAAAAATCATTGTGTAGGAAAATAGTCAAAGATTAATACTTCTATAAAATATTTAAAAAAACGGCGAGGGGTCAAATTTTAAATCTTTTATCACAAAAACGTTATATATGATCAATAGTCTAGCGTTTGGAGTAGTAAATAATAAAGTTATTTAGGTTGTCAATCCAGGCTCAAATGACAGTACTTGAATGATATAGAAGTACAATAATACAATCACTTCATTCTCCCTTTTTTATTCCAAGCATCTTTAGAAAGTTACCAGCTGCCAAAACATATGCAGCTCTCCTTTTTTCACAAAAGTGTGATTCAAAAAGCTGCATTGCCAACCATGCTTTCCTCCATTTGTTTCCATAAGCTTCAGTGTTGTTTACAATTGTAAGTCGCACGATACATTCAAAGCACATGCAAACCAACTTCATAGATAGATTTCGTCTCAGATGTACTTGAAATAACCTAGACAATTAAAGCATAATGCTATACCAAGATAGCAAATTAATCCTCAGTGGTCCAAAGAGTAACAGCATAATGCTCGACGTCTCTGAGGCTAGGAACGCAGCAGATCAATCCCCACTGGCACAACCCCCACATCCACAGTGAACACATTCCACAACTTTCTCTTCCCTGAGATGCTTGGGCACTCGGCATACACAAGTCGTGCCAAAGTTGTGGTCTCGTGGTTGTATGCAGCGCAGGCAACACAGACGCTCATATCCTGGCTGCAGTTCAGAGACAACGAAAATCTCAGCAAAACTTGGAAAACAGCTTCCCAAAATTGAGCATCATGCTACCCAAAGATATACTACCAGATTTCACCGTTACTCAATATCCATGTGAGAACAATTTGTTATCAACAGTGATCAAGCATGATACACAGACAATTCTATTCTTTAGGTGAAGCTCATTGTGTGGTACGATTATTCAAGCTGACAAAGATAATGTTAGGCAAACTTTAGCTATGTAATAACTCCTTCCATCCACAATTAACTGTCTTGTAATCTTGTTACGCTTGGGCACTCATATTAAGAGAAAAAGGTAGGGTACTGTAGGTTGTTTTTTTGTAAATAGTGTAGAAGTATGAGCAGTAAAAAAAAAAGGATTCATAGAGAGAGAGAGTTAGTGAAGGGGTAGCAAAGCACATGGAATATAAAGGGAGAGTGCGAGAGATATAGTTAGTGAAGGGGCTCGCATTACATGGGTTGAATGAATTTGGTGGGCTAAGATGACAATTATTTATGGACATACCAAATTACTATGTAGGACAGTTATTTGAGAACGGAAGGGGTAGAACATTTTGGTAAAATGAACTGTCTATTTTAGCAATATCACAATGATGAATTCTACCAGTTTCTATAAGTTGTGTCAGCTCAAAAATATATCATGTATACATATAGACCTTCTTAGCATGGCTTAACAAAAGCACAGACAGAACAAAGGCAGTCTTTTACTGGTAAATAAACATTTTAATCAGGATAACAAAAGTTGAGATGAGATACATAGCATACCTTCTTCCACTTGGCAATTAAATTTCTGTCAGCATAGCCTTGGTCCAAGCAAAACTCATACAGCTCTTTGGAAATCTCATTTCTTCTATAATAAAGATCATATAAATAGCGACTCTTCTGGTGAGCAATTTTAAAAATGGGCCACAAAGTTTCACACTTTCTCTTCCCATCATGAGAATCCAATTGAGCTGCCAAATAAAAAAAGAAGCAACATTCAAATGTAATTGCCACCGAGATATGTTTTATGAGCACCGATTATTAGTTAACCAAAAAGATATTACTTATAGAAGATTAAAACAACTAAACCAGGTTGAAATCCAACAAACCACCTTCTCTCATCTTAGATTCTAGCTCCTGGAGTGTAGGTTCAATCAATTCCCATCCTTCAGGGTATTTCACGCGATTTGTCTTCACTTTCGGCATCTTTCACCTGGAATAAAAGACCCAACAAACGATAACGAGTGAATTATGTGTCTGGCGTGGATCCAAAATGATTGAAAATGGGGATACAGTCCTACGGATACAAGGTTATAGAGACCAATTCCAGAATACAGAGTCCAATACCTGCAAACCAGTTTCTTTATCTTATATGTTCTAGCTTTTCACAACTCACAATTTTAATAACACTACCATTCTTGAATCTACAACCAAAGTTCCCCTCTTTTTCCTCGTAATAATTATATACTCGAAAGGAGCTACATTACACAATGAAAACAGAATGCATTACACCCAAACTCCAAAGTAGTTGTTAGCTTACTTGTTAGCTGAATAGCTGTTTCATAAGTTGTTAGTTGTCGTACTAGCCGTAAGTGTTAGATGTAGGTTGTTAGAAACTAGCTGCCAAAATATTTTTAAAACAATTAGGGTTTGGTAAAACTAGCTATTCGAATTCTAAAAGAACAAAAAAACGAATGAATCTATCCCTTCAAAAGCTTCCAAACAGCATAAGCTAAAATTCTTCTTCCATTCAAGTTCCACAAATATATTCCACTAGGTATTCCAAAATCAATATTCCAAAAAAATTGTCAAAAATCATATTTGGAATTAAATTAATTTCCACAATGATATTCAACAATCAATTTCATTCTACCAAACACAAGGTTAAATAAATCTGAAACTCATCCTTGAATAACAACAGATACAGATAATGCTTCCTGAAAATGCAGATGGTGTATTCAAGAACTTCCAAAATCTGGATTTTTTTTTTGAGCTCGCATACTAGAGAATAAAAAAAAACTCAAATAATTGAGTGTAAACTACAATATTACAATCTAAAAACTTACAATAGTAAAATTAGAATTAAACAAACCTTCAATTTTTTGGAGTCGTCGAAAAAAAATTCAATTTCTTTCTTCTCACTCTTCTTATCTGCGAAAAATTTAGATAGAAAAGTGGAATGAATGAATGAATGAATAACTGCAGAGAGAGTTGGAAGTTCTCTTGTAATCGCAGGGAAGGGTTAGCTTAGCGTAAATTTTATTGAGTCAAAGAGGGCAGGGTTCAATAATTAAAATATTGACTCAAACTTTTATTAACTTAAAATATAAGATCTAATAATAATTAGGGTTTTTCTACGTAGTCGCTTGTGTTTACTGAAATTATATGTTTGTGCCGACGTTTTTGAAATTTCCACGTTGTACCCCCAAGATTTCTTAACGTTACACAAAAATACCCTTATACACGATATCAAACAAGAGATTTTGGGACTTTCTTACCACGCGCTTAGAGTTGGATTTTTTAGCCTGTTAGTTGAGCGAGGTTTGGGATATGATCCGATAAATTGAAGACTAAGTAAGGTTTGGAGTAGGATTTTCTATTAATAAGGGTATTTTGTGTGACATTTAGAAAGTTTAGGGGTCTGATGTGGAAAGTCAAAAGTGCCTGGGACAACGTAGAATTTCGAAAACACAAAAGACTACATGTAAAAACCCTAATAATTAAAAAGGTCTTATAAGCTATGTAAAAATAAGGTTTGACACACTTACATTCTCACACAATAAGTAAGCTTCAGAGAAGCAAAAGTAAGTTGGAAAAAAATGAACTTTTATATGAATTTGTATAAGGTAATTTTGTCAAACTAAATAGATACTATAAATTAGATTTGTTAGTTAAAATTTTGGAAATTACTCATAACTAAGGATCAATTTTCATCTTAAACATTGTTTTTCGTGGTTACCGTAGCATGTTAGAATTATAGGATTACTGAATAATTGGTTTTCTAGAGAACAAACAAAAAGAAACCACAGTAAATGGTTACATTCTTAGAATGAATTATTTATTTTTGTTGATCGGTACTTTAATTGGAAAAAAATTTTGCGTAGCATCTGTAGTACTTTTTGTGTTTTCTTAAGATCTACCTATTTACTATTCTACTGATCAAAGTTATCAATGAGATATCATTAGGTTCGCTTCGATGTGTGGGCTTTTAGTATCAAAAGTTTGTAATTTTTAATATTATGTAATAAAAGATATCTATAGACTAGAGGTGGAGATGTGCATACGAGGCTTGTCAAATAAAAGTGGTAGAATTCGGAAAAATAAAAGCAGTAGTACTATCTAGGTCTCTAAGTTTGGTATATTTATATAATTTTTAATATTATGTAATAAAAGATATCTATAGGTGGAGATGTGCACACGAGACCGTGTAAAATAGATGTGGTAGAATTCGGAAAAAATGAAAGTAGTAGTACAATCTAGGTCTTTCAGTTTGGTGTATTTATGTAATTCAACAAATACCTTATCTCCTCTGATATATTTAAATTATTAGTATAGATGGCGAATGAACTTTAATTTGCTATTTTTTTTTGTGCAGCACGCCATTTGACAAGAAAAAAAACATATCTATATTTAGCCCAAACATGTGAATATTAGAAAAGTCAAGTCGTAGTTGTACTTATGTTTGGTATGAAAGGAGTCGTAATATGCAAAGAAATAAACAATCAAAATTTGGCCTTCCGATTACCTCAAACATCGCTTATGAGTTATGATGTGTCTCACATCTTATGTGAATACCTCAAGCAAAAACATGAACATTAAGGTCAATTAGATAATTCATCCTTAAATCGTATTTCCTTTTTGATACTTTTCATCCGACTCTCTTGCTTCATTAATTTCTCGAGAATTAGACAAGGGCCTAGGGGATAAGCCGGTTCTCCATATTCGGCAATAAGATTTAAGTTAATTCCATATGTAATGATGTTTAATCCGCATTCCGTATATTAAAATTCTAATTAGACACATTCCGTACATTGCACGGTTAAATATCTAATTAAACAAACTTCATGGTTTAATAAATATATACTATGAGAAAGTATTAATATAATGAGCCAAAAAACTTCATGGATTTGACTATTATCAGCTAGAATCCCTAAAGATTGTGTTGCATCAATTGTCAACCCAAAAACCTCTTTAAACCAACTCTAAAATCTCAAGGTATTCTTCCCAAAGGGTCCCACAAGGACCATTAAATATTTGACACCAATTTCAAAATTTCAATCTTACGCAAATGACTAATGGAGAGAGAAAGTAGTAGATGGAGCCATTTTTTTGGCCAAATAGGAAGATTGGAGGGAAATTTGCAAAATTTATTTGTGCAAAACAAGCCAATTTTACAAAATTACCCCTTAAATTATTCCAAAGTCCAATGTAAGAGTTGATGAAAACAGTCCATTTTAGTATTCTGTCTTAAGTCTTCAACAGTAGACATACTGCCGAATTTCCGGAATCCCCAAAAAATAGTTTAAAGAAGAAAAAGATTAGAGAAGAAAAGAAAAAAAAGAATCCTTTTTGATTTAAACCCACTTCCCAAAATCAAAAACATTAAAAACCCCCTTCACATTCTTTACCCCTTCTTCTCTAATTTTCTCTCTCTAAAAAACCCCCAAATTTTTAACCAAGTTTGATAATATTTTGATTTTGTCACTGGAAAAAAAAGTTTGAATCTTTTCACTGCTGAGAATTTTTGCGTGCATATTATTTCTGGGTTTAACTGCATTCATCAGCTGTTCTGTGAAGTAGTAATTTCAGGTACTATTTTTGTCTCTTAGATTTCTCAAGTTTTTTGTTTTTTTTGTTGTTTTTTGTTTATTGTAATTTTTTTATGGGGTTTCAGTTTTATCAGGGTCTTTGGAAGTTCTCAGATTTGGGGCTTTTGGTTGGTTGGTGGATTTATGGAGAGTTGATTGAGAATTTTACATAAGCTACTTTAGGCTTTGATGTTTGAAGAATTTGGTAAAGTAATGGAATTAAGAGGTTGAATTTATATTTAGGTGTTGTGATTTTATTGGGTTTTTTTGTAGTTGAATGAGATGAGAGAAGGGTTGAGGTCAAGTAGTTCGAAGAAGGAGGATGGTAAGGTTGGTTTGCTACATAATGATGGTGATTTGAGAAGGGTTAAAATACCTGATTTGAATTTAGAGGATGACCCGGATGATGTTTTGAGCGAGGAAGCGGGCAAATCGTGCTGTGAAGTGAGCAAAACTGATGGGAAGTCCAATGGTTTAGTGTGTGAGAAAGAGGGTTTGTGTGCGAATGAGGCTAAGGATATGGAAGTTGAGAATGAAGAGAAAAAAGACGGGTCTAGGACCGGCGAATGTAGGTATGACGTTGGAAGCGAGAGAAAGGAGATGGAGGTAGGTGTAGATGGTGGTCAAGTGGGTGATACTGGTGGCAGTCTGCAGGTTTGCTCAACAAGGGGAATTATTGATGAAAAGAAAATTGAAGAGTGTTCTGGGAATATGGAGCAAGACACTGATGTTGCGGCAGAGCAGAAGGAGGCAGGAATGGAGGAGTTGAATTGTTCTGTTGGTTGGGTTTTGGAGCCATGTTCAGCTGTTCTCAAGGATGTTGATAAGGATGAGGGTTTTGAGGATGATAATCCGAATGTGCTTTCTCCAACTGTGGAAGGGGAAGGGAAGGAGGATTTGCAGACGAGTTTTAGATGTATTGATGTTAATAGTGATCTCAAGACCGTTGGAAGGGAAGAGTATGTGGACATTGATCCTAGAACGTCTGGGCATATGGAATCTAATCCTGGTGCACTAATCGAGACTCCTGAGAAAATGAGTGTTACTGTGAACTCTAAATGCAATCTTGATGACGAAGGTGACATGAACAAAGGACTCAAAACAGAGGCTAAGCAGGAAAAAGCTCAAGTTGTTGCTAGAGTTTTGAGATCCAGGGTTGTCCCAGCCAATGGTATAGGAGAGGAAACTGACAGTAGGAACATCAGAGCTTCACTCAGGAAAAGGAAGAGAGGAGACGGTGGGCTAGGGAGAAGAGGCAGTCATTAATAATATTGAAGGTAGCAATGCAGCGGTTGACTTTGGAAACATTTGTGATAGTGGAAGGAGAAAGAGATCAATTGATCACTCTGAAAATGAGCTAGTTGAGCCAATCGATGCCCGAGTTGTTTCCGAAGCTGATGATGATGTGAACAATGAGCCAGTGCCAATCCAAAGTTCAGAAAAAAAGAGGAAGCGTGGAAGGCCCAAAAAAATCCAGAGATCACCTTGAGGAGGAAGTAGTTCAGATGAATGGAGTCAAGTCTGTTTCTAAAGTTGAACGCGAAGATTTGAACAATAAATCAGCAAATACTTCAAAAAGAAGGATGGACGTGGAAGGCCGAGGAAGTTTGCTAATTGCCTTGTAAAGGGCGAAAATGTTCCTGATAAGGGTGAAGATGAAACTAAAGATACAAGCAAGAAGTCTGTTGGAAATTCAACACCTAGTCGCAAAAGTGTAAGGCCCAAGCGATCAGTTGATTATTGTGAAGAGAAAGAAGTTCAAAGGAGGAAACTCTTTTTTCTACAGTTGATGATGGAGCTCTGGCCAAAGCTGAGGACAGCAATATAAGCACAGTAAGAAAATTAAAAAAGAAGGGCAAGCGTGGAAGACCCAAGAAAGATTTGGGAAACGGTGCATTGAAGGTGATACTTCATGACAAGGACAAGGACAAGGACAAGGTGAAGGATGATAGGAAAATAAAAGTTTCTCTTGCTACAGCTCCTGTCAGAAGAAGCAGACAGGACATCCGTCCTCCTAGAGTACCAGAGAGGCCTAGTGATGGAGTACCTACCATGAAGGGAATTTTGTCAGAGAAAAAGGTCAAATTTGCCGGACTTGAAAAAGACACTGTTGAAAATTCTTCCAAAGGTGAAGAAACTACATTTCCTGAAAACAATACTCCTGTGAAGCGCAAGAAGCTTGAAGCAGCTGGGTCTCTTTCAGGTGAAAAGAATTCGATTAGAAAGCAAATTGTGGATATGCTTCTAAGTGCAGGCTGGACAATTGAATATAGGCCCAGGCATGGCAGGCAGTATAATGATGCAGTATATGTCAATTGTGAAGGAAAAACTCACTGGTCAGTTACAAAGGCATACAGTACGCTTCAGCGGGAAGTTGAAAAGGGTAAAACTGGCGACCCTAAGTTTACCTTTACCCCATTACCAGAAGACGTACTGAGCAAATTGTTTAGAGTTGTATCTAAGACAAGATCAGACAAGAACAAGAAAAAGAAGCATAAAGGGGATGGTGATACTTCTGATGAAGAAGTCAGTGACAATGATGCTGCAAGGAATAAATCAGGAGCTAAGCACAGACTTTCTGCTTTGAAAAGGAAGCCCTCAGTTCGGAACGGGACACAAGGTAGAAGGCGATGTGCCTTGGTGGTGCGTAGATCTAATCAGGGTTTAAATTCAGAGAGTGATGGAGCTATTGCTCACCCTGGGAAGCACAGTGTTCTTGCTTGGATGATTGGTTCGGGTACCATTAATCTTGATGGGAAAGTGCGTTATATGAACTGCCTGAAATCTGAGTCATTACTTGAGGGAAGCATTACAAGAGATGGGATTCATTGTTTCTGTTGCAAGGAAATAATTTCAGTTTCTGAGTTTGCGAACCACGCAGGGAGCAAACTTTGCCCACCCTATGAAAATCTGTACGTGGAAAGTGGATCTTCATTATTACAATGTCAGCTAGATTCCTGGAACAAACAGGAGGAGACTGGTCGTTTGGGGTTTCATGGTGTAAATGTTGATGGGGAGGACCCAAATGATGATACCTGCGCTATCTGTGGAGATGGTGGAGACTTGATGTGCTGTGATGGCTGTCCATCAACATTTCACCTAAATTGTTTAAATGTGGAGGTATTCATGCTATTGTATTCACTGTTTTCTTTTCTTTTTAAATTAAGAGGCTGCCTGATTTCTGTACTCACTACTAGTTTCTATTTTATTTTGTTCATTACGAGTCTTAAATTTCTGGTTCTTTGGTTTCTCGTAGTTTTTGTTTTTTGGGGTGGAGTTGGACTGGTGGGTGAATTAAATATGGCTTCTTGTTAATGAATGCTAAGTTAGTTAAATCTTTAGTGATGTTGACTGATTATTATGGCTAGTAGGAGTAGCTCAGCTCTTTATTAGTAACATATTATCTGCTAGATGACATAGAACAAGAATTGGGGTTTGTGAGAACCAATGCTCAAGCTTTTGCTAAGCGAACATATTATTCTAGAGGACTAGGGAGTAGGGACATTGATTTGTAATTGTTAAATCATATTGCTTGAGTTGGTTATTTTCTTCGTGGCTAGTCGTCTGATAATCTACAATTGCTTATTGATCCTAACAAGTCAACCTTTAGTACTTATATATTCTGAGAAACTGAACAACGATCTCTTCTTACAATCATAGTTTTGCTGTTTGGAGGCTATTAGCACATGCTATGTCATACAATAAGTTTTTTTGTGGTTAATTTTTTTCTTAAAGGTGGTTTAATGTTTCCGAAAAATCTCTGTCTGATGTTGTGATGTCATCCACGGTACTGTAGGATTTTCGGTTGACTGCTGCTTGATTAACCTCGGTGTTTTTTCTGCTTTATTCTTATTCTTATTTTTATTGTAGAGTATTATTATAAATATTGTTTCTGTTTTTTTTTTTTTTTGTTGTTGTTGTTGGAGGGGGTTGCATGTTCAGATTCCAGAGGTAATCCTAGAAACAGTTCAGTTGCGAGATGACATTGTATTATATTTTACTCATTGATGTGGAGGCTAAGTGCTGAATTGCTTGATCTGCATTTTGGATTCACATCTATATCTGCAAATCTAGATTTGTTGTGCTGAGTATTTTTAGTTTCTGGTTTAGGACATGGTTGTTTGAGCATCAGCACAGTGCACAGTTAAGTTCCCCCCCACACACACGTGGGTTACACTAAGTTAGAGTTTAATTAGATTGGTATGTTGAAAGTTTAATGTAAATTGTTTGGCACCTCAGGCAATAGTGCAAGCAGAAAATTGTTAGTCCTATATGAGTTCATTATCTTCCGCTCTTACTTTTGCAGGAAGTGCCTTCGGGTGAATGGCACTGTGTTTATTGCTCATGCAAATATTGTGGTGTTGGTGGCGTATCTGCAAATGCAACCCAGGGAGTTGATTGTGATGCAACCTCTTCACAGTTGGTCACTTGCAGTTTGTGCGAGGACAAATGTAGCAATCCATTGTTCTGTTTTCCATTATTGCTTCTTTTACTTGTATTGAACAGCTGTTATTCACAAGTTTGTGCTTTTGTCACTGTAGATCACAATTCATGTGTCATTGAGGAGGATGATCTTTATGTCAAACTCAGAAGGCCAGGCTTTTGTAGGAGAAAATGTGAACAGGTTCTTTGGCAGTTTTTGTTTGTTTCATGTAGAACTCATACTGCTGTTCAAAATGAAGTGCCTCAATTAATATGATCATACAAACTGTGGTTGGTGCTCAAGTGTTTGTGGGGTTATTTGGTAGCATCTTTATCCTTGACAACACGAAGTGGTTTCTCTATTGTAGAGAATTTTTTTGTTGTCGTAATATGCTGTTAGCATACTTCAGTAGTCACAATTTGTCTAGTACATAGTGGTGAGCAATTAGACCTCTTTTTTCTAAATTATTGAGTATCCCAGACAATGGCCCCAGTTGTTGCGTGTCATTCATTTTGCAAATCTTAATCAACCATGGGCGTACAGATTTTGCAAGGCTTTTAAGCAGATATAAGGCTTCATTATCCTTTTGTTTAAATCATATAGCTGATATCTATGTGATTGGAGGATAAGTTTCTACTTTGCAAAGGTCATCTGCTTGAAAGTAGTCTTATAATTTTGTTGTGTTAGATTCTTCCAACGTGGTCTTCAGATATGCAATTACTTTTCCTTTGCCTCTTCTTGTCTCTTTATCACTGGTTAATTGAAATGCTGACTTCTCACTTTCATAGGGGATTTTTGAACGGCATAGTTTTCTTTCAGCTAATAGATAGTTCACTGTTTGGCACATCCTGTAGAATTTTCTATGTTATTTCGGGCAATCGGCATGATTGTTCTTTTATTGTCTCAGACTAGGCTGTCAACATGCTTTATCTTCTGTCTCGTTAATGGGTGCCCATTAGATAATGAGTAGTTTAAACATGTTGATAATTGTCCTTAAAATTAACAACTAAGCTGTTCTCAGTTGTCTGTCTTGTATGCACTAGGAAGTGCCTTTTGTATGAAACGACGAATTTCTTCTTGTCCCTCCCTGTGATTCCTTCGCTTGTGGTAAACTGATCTCTATTTGATCTCTCCTAATCATCTTGAGGGGTACTTTTTTTTTGTATGCACTGTTGAATGGTAAAGACTATTTTGTGATACTGTCTTGGTTGCGTTGTGTAATAACTTATAATGTTCTGTACATAAGTAGTATCAATGACCTTTTTTCTTCTTCTTCTTTTTTTTTTAAAAAAATATCTATAACAGTCCTGCAATCTTACAGAAGCGAAAGATTCTTTTGTTGGCATTTACATGTGTTTTGAGTCAATGTGCTATATATCTGCTGAATGCTTTGGTAACAAATGGTGCCTTCCTTCTTATACTCTGTACACCTTTGTCATATTGTAATCTTGTTTCATCTAATCATTTCATTTAAATAATATCAACTTCCCCTTCTGTCTGTAGATATCTGAGCGGTTAGAGAGTCTTCTAGGTGCAAAATGTGATTTGGGTGATGGATTTTCATGGACCCTACTTAAAAGGTGTGACCTTAAAGAAGACTCCATTACCGTGGAGCCTCATAAGATTCAATGCAATTCTAAACTGGCTGTGGCTCTCTCTGTCATGGAGGAATGTTTTTTGCCTATCCTTGACCCGAGAAGTGGAGCCAATCTGATTCGCCATGTCGTCTATAGCTGTGGGTAAGAACTTCTTGTATATGCACTGCAATCTGTTTCTTCCTTTGTTTAGTGTTTCCTTTTTCTGCAAGAGTTCTTATCTCTATCCTTGGTAGTTGCTTCCACAATTTGGGGGGAAGAAATACGAGGCTTTCTGGAGTTTTTTTTCTCTCTTTTCTTTAATGTAGCTACATGAGTTTGTTTATCGAGATCAGAAGCCACTTCTATATCCTGTGTTTATAGATATTTCGGGGTGTTTGGTGAATGGCTTCTAGGTGTCTATTTCATTGGCTTTAGCTCTTTCATATGGTCAAACAGCCAAAAAGAGTGTTTGGTAATTGGCTTTTTGGGTAGCTTATAAGTTACAAGCCAGCTTTTCGTCCATAAGTAAAAAGCTGGTTCTACTAGCTTTTTTTAATGGCTTTTGCCTCCATTTTGCATTAAGCAACCAACACTAATAGCTGATTTACCAAACACATTTATGAACAGCCAAAAGTCAAACAACCAATATAAACATTCAATACAAACAGCTGGTCAAACCACTCAAGTAAAATAGCCAACAACTAACTGCCAACTGCCAATTGTCTAACACCCCCTTCTTGAAGCCACTGTTATAATTATTACTAGTACTTCCCGCAGCTGTGCTTACCACATTATTATATGCATTGATTTTGTGGGCTTTTGAATAATTTACTTGCATGGAATTTTTTGTTTTCTTCTTCTTATGGGCTTTTGTTCCCTTCATGCAGGTCAAACTTTAACCGGCTAAATTTTAGCAGCTTTTTAACTATTGTATTAGAGAAAGGAGATGAAGTAATATCGGCCGCTTCCATCAGGTAGGTAGTTGCCTGTTTATCTATATGCCCACTTGTCAGTTTTTGAAGCTGTTGTCGAAGTCTTCATCAAGTCAACTTGCTTATTGTTTGATATGTTCTTTTGGCCATCCCATGTGAATTGCAGTTTTAAATGTTTATGGTTCTGTGACGATTTCGGTAAAGATCTGCAGCAAGAAAGTAAGAATATTATTCAACTGTTGAGTTTGGGAAGGGAATTAGAGAGATATTATTGGCTTTAGGGTAGGAGAAATGAATTGTACGAGACACGTAGGAGGAAAAGAGGGGATCATAATGAAACTTTAAGGGAAGGACTGAATTATACTACCTCCGTTTCATATTAATAGTTACACTTACACTTTTCACGCATGCCGATGCACTACTTTGAGCCTTTATATCTCTAATTTTGTATTTGTAAAAAATATAAAAAGTCGATATTCTAAAACTACATATCGAGACGAATCAAACAAGACCCCACATGACTATATTTTCTCTTAACCATAATTCACAAATGATAGTCAAAGGGAAATTTGTGAATAGTGTCAAAAGTGAAAGTGTAACTATTAATATGAAACGGAGGTAGTAGGCAACAAATGACAATGATTAGAGTATGAGAATAATCATCTCTGCTCACGCCTAGATTCCGATATGTTGTCCATCCGTAGGCGATGTATGGTTTGATGTGATTGCTTTTAGACTTATCGGCCAGTCATCATTTTCTATGCTATGGGATAGGAATTGTAACTTCTGGGCCGAGACTTGAGAGTGTGCTGCTGATAATTTTCCTTCATCTTGTGCGTCTTTTATCGAGTGATTTCCAAGGGTCACCTTTGTCATAACTAAGGGTGTAAATGAGACGAGACAACTCGCGAGCTACTCGAGATCGACTCGGTCAAAACTCGGTCAAAACTCGGCTCGAGTAAGCTCGACTCGAACTCGAACTCGGCTCGAGATGTTGGCGAGTCGAGTTGAGCAACTCGATACTCGACTCGAAAACTCGTGAGAAGCTCGAAAACCCAATTATCAATAGCAAAATACCTAAATTCAACATTTTTCTACCTTAGAGTTGCTTTTAACATGAGACACTTGCAAGCTACTCGAAATCTACTCGGTCAAAACTCGACTCGGTCAAAGCTCGACTCGGTCAAAGCTCGACTCGGTCAAAGCTCGGTCAAAACTCGGTCAAACTCGACTCGAGTGAGCTCGACTCAACTCGAGCTCGACTCGAAATGCTAACGAGTCGAGTCGAGCTAGCTCAAACTCGAACTCGACTCGCATCATTTACACCCTAGTCATAACTCATAATTGCTGCTGTTTGTTCTAATTTCATTGAGTTTTGTATAATATTCCAACTCTTTTGGCTCTCAGATTTGATCTAAAGTCGACTGAGTTAAGCCTTGTTGATGTCTAGAAATCTCATCTGAATACTTAAGATGGATTTTTTCCTCTTTGATTTTGAAATCGGTGGAGTGGGTCCAAACACCAGTAGCTTTATTAAGAAAGTAAATCTTCTCATTCTTTGTTTATTTATCTTAATGCAAGGAGTTGTTATCACCAAAAAACTGCATCTCAAATTGGCGTTGTGAATTCTCCTTGCCCTTTACTTTTTATATGATCTTGTATGGGACTCTGATACTTGTGCTGTTCTCTTCTTTCTCCTGTGGTTAATGAAGTATCAAACTTCTTGTTTTATTTTATTCATCACATGGAATCATAAGCTAAGAAATTACCGTATTTGTTTTTTATTCATGTAAAGGAAAAGTTTCTTAGTGAGAAAAACTCATCAATTTATTTTGTTGTTGTCCTGGTGTGTATTGGGCCATGTTGGCTGACGAGGATTAGTACTTTGCTGCCTGGATGATCGATAACCCCTTACTATGCAATGCTTCATTTATGTATTAATAAAACAACATTATTGTGGACCCTTCATTCTCAAAGCTATGATGAAGTGGATGGCATGGAAGAAATTGAGATCTGATTGTTTTGAAGCATAGTGAAGGGAACATGCAGAGTCTTCGAGTGCTGAAGGCTCATCTTGAATTTTCCTGATTAAGGCTTCAGTCTGCCCATTCATCCCCAATAGATCTCGAGCTCTTGGGGATCATCTATCATGCAGGCTTTTGAACATGATTTTGTAAATCGCAAAACAGCTAGAGTGGATCTTAGGAGTAACATGTTGCCTAATAAATAATCTGGCTTGTAGCGATCATTTGCTAAATATCAATTTTTTGTTTTTGTTTTTGGGTTTCTTTTTAAAAATAAATCTATTTAAAATTTGCATTGAGGCACTTTTAAGTTTTCTTACCAGTAAATTTATGCCTCTTCTAGACTATTTTCTTTTTGTAAAGATAAGTTTGTATATCTTCTGTGAATTAATGGTTGCTAGGTTGAACATTTTCAATTTGTACGATGAGGCTGACTTACATAGTTGATGATTTAGTTCGGTTTGGTTTTTGGATGGGTGGTGACAGTTGATATAGGTCTTTGCGTTGGGATATGCTAGATATCATCGTTTTTGCATTTCTTATGCAAGTTTGTGATAAGAATATGGGAGGAATTTCACAATTTGATTGTTTGGTGCCAGGGTATTGCTTAGATGATGATGATCTTTTATTTCTTTTTAAAACGCAAAGCCAAGAGTATGTTTTATTTGTTCTGTGAAGTCTTTGTATGATCATCAATACCAACCATTGCATTTCTTTTGTTGGGTTGAACAGAATTCGGGGGAAGCAGCTAGCAGAAATGCCATTCATTGGAACACGCAATGTTTATAGGCGCCAAGGAATGTGCAGACGGCTACTTTCTGCAATTGAACAGGTGTGTTTCAGAGTCTCTTTACTAGTTGGAAACTGAATATGGTCAATTGTTGATTTATTGTCACTGCTGTAGTTTATTACTTCATGCTATCCTCTTTAAAATGCATCATTTTCTTATTCTTTTGGGTGTTTTTTGTTGTTTGGTGTGATTGATGATTTTCCCGGTGTTGGTGCTGTTTTTTCTGTTGATTTTTACTGGGATTTCAATTGTAAATAAGGCATAAATATGTTTCCGAACTTTTATGCTCTCTTGATCAACTGCCCTATATTTTGTTGGGTTAATCACAAAAACTTTAGGAACTGGGCTGAAGCTCTGTTAAATTTTAACATCAAGAAATCTAGTTCATTTTAACTTCATTTAAGGGGAATACTGTATTTGTGCTGTCTATACTTTGAAGGAGTGATGGGTATCCTTTGTGTTTCTTGGCAAGGATTTGTACCAGGTACCTTCAGAAATTTTAACAAGATCTAGGCTGCTGGTAAAATATTTGTTGGTGTCTTACTATTTCTAATTTGTTGTGTTTTGCTTGTGACACTTTGCTCACACATGGAGGTGATCAATGCTGTTGGCAAACATGTATATAGCTGACCAGTAGTCTTTGTGTTAATGCCCTTTTCCTGCTTGGACTAGTTTCTGTTGATCAATGATTTTTCTTGTAGCATAATACTTTTTTGTAGATATATAATCAGGGATTAGTTTATTTACAGGCCTTATTGTTTTTACTAGCATTAATTTTCACTTCATAAAGCCCTGCTTTGAAAATACTCTTCAATTTACTATATTATTGTTTATACTGTCTTCAGGCTCTCAGCTCTCTTGAGATCGAGAAGTTGGTCATTCCTGCCATTCCTGAGCTTATGCGTACATGGACCTCCGTATTTGGTTTCCAGCCTCTTGAAGAATCTGTCAGAGAAGAAATGAGATCAATGAATATGCTTGTATTTGCGCATACAGATATGCTGCAGAAACCAATCCTAGATCACCAACTTGTTGTTAAAAGCACAGCCTCAATAGGTCAGTAATTAATTCATTATTATAAGTATACATGCATCCTTGCAAGTTTGATTTCCTGAATTTTGTGGTTAATTTAATATTTTCATCAGAAAAGATGTGGATTCTGGTGTATCTCAGAATGACTGTTTAGAAGGCGGGGCTGATAGAACTGATGCTGATAAACCTGAGGTTGATGATACCAGTTTGAATGGTAAATTTGACTTGAATTGCATTGCTCCTAATATTCCCGACTCTTCATCTGATGAAAGACATCCAGCTCATCTTGATGATGCTGAGAACTGTGAGGATGAAGCGAAAAGCAAAATGAGTGATGGGCCAACTTCAAGTGGGAATGATAATGTTCGAGTTGGGGCGTCTAATCTTGTCATGAATTTTTCTGAGGTTAAAATCTTGCATCCTGACTTGAATATGATTGCGGAAAATGAGTCTTTGTCTGATGAGAAAAGTCGTGCTCATCCTGGTTCTGATACTATTAACTCTGACGAGGCAGCAAAAAGTACCTCAAATTCCTCTGGTCTGACTAATGTCAAGGGGTTATGTACTGTTGAAAATGATGGTGATCAAAATGGGGATTCTACTGCTGTCAGAGATTCTGAGGAAAGGACTCTTAACCCTGACTTGAATTTGGAGGTCTTGGAAAAAATTAACAGTTTGCCTTCCAATTCAGAAAGTGTTGCTGCTACAAGTTTAGATAAACAAAAACCAGCTGACCATGAGGCACGAGGAGATGATAATCTTCTGAAAGTGACTAACTGCTGTAGCAGTGAAAATATAGGGGGTGAAACAGGGACATCAAATTATCAGCCAGTTTTTCAACCAGCAGATTTGCAGTGCTCTGATGTTGAGACAAATAAAGTTCTCAAGTTGGTCCCCAATAATAGTTTTCTTCCTGATGGAGCCCAGTTGCCTACTAAATCTACGGAGTGTTCTGAATCTGGCTCACTAATAGTGGGCACAAGGGTTGCACAGGTAACGTCTGAGACCTCATGTAACATGGGCTCAGCTGCTGGTGAGAGCCATGTTGCTGGCATGTTTCATGGCAGCGGTTTTGCTAAGGTAATACGCCATTTTAAGCCTGCCTCGTTATATGTTTAGTGCTAATTAGTAACTTTAGTTAAATGGATGGACCCTAAAATTGTCAGAAGTTTATGGTTTATGCAGAAAGACGTTTCTTGCTCTTTCTGTTATAAGCTTGGTCGGTAGTCGGTACCTTTGGGCCTCAGAATAAGGTTTCACTATTTCTTATACTTTCTTCACCCAAAATAATAGCAATATGTGGGGTGGGGGAGGCACAATATTTAAGGAGCCCATGCGATAAGAAGAGACATAGAAAGAACTCGTTAGTCAAATGAAGAAATGTTGGAACTTTTTTTTGGAATTGCCTAAAATGGCAAGTATTACAATTGATTTTGCAAGGGATGAAGAATACTTTTTACCAGATAGATGGTATGCCCAATTTTTTTTTGGACTACAGCTCTTTGTTCCGTGTACAAATTCATTCACCAACTAGCAAAGCCATCTTGATGTCCTTGTCCGTTTTGGTTGGGTAAATGAGTACAATAATGAACTTTTCTCTCTTATTTGTACAAGTTACAATAGAGTATTGTTCTCTGAGATGAGCGTCCCAATCTTTTTTGTACTTCCTTGGTCCCAAGTTATTTGCTCCAAGTTCTACTTTGGTGTCTCAAATTACTGGTTTGATCCCTTGATAACTTTTTCTCTCTGCTTCTCTTTTCCCTGAAGTTGAGTTTCACACTCACATACCAACTATTTTTTACTCTACTTTGACTCTTACTAAAATCTGTGCCAACTCATCGAGCAAGTATTTCACTATATTGAGACTTTTTTTTTGAAAAAAGTCACATCGTTGTTTGTGGGAATATATACGATTGGTCCTATATGAAACGTTCCCAGCTGTTTCATTGATTCCGCAATGTCTGTTGCAGGTTGATCCAACCAAGTCATAGATGAACAAAGATCTGAAGGTGAAAATTGAAAAGCCATTGTATAGTTATTCTAGTTGGCAGTTCAATGGACAAAACCACAGATCACTCTCACAACTCCTTCATAGCCTGTGCAGTTAGTAAGTTGTAGTTTGGATGTTCTCCCTTCCCTTTCTTCTTCTTCCTTTTCTATCCCCTTTATGACAGAATGCGAGAAGCAAAGCATCAAATGAGGAGCACAAGCGGGGATCGTACCTTTACCACAATGTATACATATTGGCATAGTATTAGTATTGTGACAATGACCTTCATCAGTATTTTGACAGGAAGGCGGAGAATTTAATTTCCTTAGGTATGCACCACAATTTCTCTATTGCATTCAGTCCCTATTCACCTGAATTTGACTGAACTGGAACTAAATCTACTGATTAAACTTAATTTTTACTGATTCAAACTTTAAATTCTGCTTGAAACCAATTTTTTCGCCAATTGAAACTTATTTTTATCAATTGGAACTATTTTATGTTGTTTCTCCCTTGTTTTTCTCTTATGCAATATACTGATTTTTATGGATGTATACAGTTGAAAGTGAACTAATTATACTAATTGAAACTGATTTTTCCGGAGTATTATTATGATATAAGATTGAAGTGAACAAGGCTCGATAGTTTATGATTCAGCGAATGAGTATTAAGGCTTTGTGAATCTTTTCTTGCTTGTAGGTTGCTGACCATTTTTTATGACGCTCAACACAACAAATGTTCACTCGTTTTTGCGTAACTGGAATTCGCCATCTCTTGGAACCAAACATCGAATATTGATTTGTGGACTTTTGTTGATTGTACATTCCTTGAAGAACCTTCTTCTGGGTAGCTAGTGATATTGGTTACATAGGTCGAGGCGGCCATATCATAATAGTAGTCTTGTTTAGGTTTTGCTGTGGCCTCTGCTATTTTTGTAAATGGAAGGAAGATACAATGTTACTGAATCTTAATCTCAATATAGTGTCAAGTTCTCAAGCAATGGTTCTATTAACTTTTCAATGTATAGTGTGATTATTGATTTCGTTTGCAAAATATAATGAGGGCATGTTTCAGGTTAGTGTATTCATATGCCTAGAGTTGATGTCTACACTATTTAGAGGAGTATTAAAGTGCTATGATAATATTGAGTGTAAGGTTGCGTTTGGTTGAATTGAACATTTGAACTGAAGTTTATGTTACATGGGAAAGTGTACGTTAATGGATATCAGGTTTATTGCTAAAAACTTGGAGAGAAGTAGAAAGGTAAATGAAGGCAAGTGTAGGAAGAGAAAGGGATGGAGTAAAAAGGAAATGTACATTTCTTTTGTATAAAGGCAAAATCTTTTTATACCTTGGGAATTAGGATAACTATTTTGGGTCTTAGGACCTAAGAATGATTTTTTTCCTCTTTTGGAACCATCTTTTTATGAATATGACGAAGAAAATGGGTAATTTATATACTTATACTATAGGAGGTGTTTGGCAATTAGAGCTGTAGAGCAAAAAGAGAGTTTTGTACCACTTTTAGAGTTTTGACTAGTCAAAAACTCTAAAAGGAGTGTTTGGTAAAAGAGAGTTTTTAGAGAGAGTTTTTGAATAAAAACTCTCAAAATGAAAAAGCTCCTAATAGGAGCTTTTTCTTTAGACGATTAGGTAAAAATATGTTCAATGATTTTTTTGCCTCTAATAATAATACTACACATATGTATTAAAAGGTCTATAAATGTCATTTTACACAAACAAATAACAATAACCTTTTAGCAATTAGTTAATTGTTACCGAACACATTTGTAAAAAGAAGTTGTCAAATCAGCTGTCAAATCTGCTAAACAAAAAGTTAAAACTCTAACAACAAACTCTAAACTCTAACAGCTAAACTCTAAACTCTATTTGCCAAATAGGGCCATATATAGAACGTGATTTTAGTCCTAGTTCCTATTCAAGCATACCAAAAAATTCAGGGGGTGTTTGGCAACATAATGTTTGTTGTTTCTTATTGGTTGTTTCACTTGGCTGAATTAAGTCGCGGTTTGTAATGACGGTTGATGATTGTTATCTTACTAATGATGGTTTATAAATGTCTACTAAAATTGGCTATTGGCTATTGGCTATGTAATACAAAAACGACCTTTATGGCGCAATTAGTATGTAAGAATGAGAATTTAGGGATTAGAGAGTGAGATTGAGAATTAGTAAGTGAGAATTCATAAATTATTACCATTACCTTGTTTAAAATTACCTAAAACCCCTTAACCCATAATCCATATCCTTGCATCTATACTTATATATTAAAAGGCGTTCCTTAACAAGGAATTGTGTCACGTGTCACTATCCCTTAGAGTATTTATTTAATATCTATAATTCTATACTAATATATTAAAAGACGTTCCTAAACAAGGACTTGTGCCACGTGGCTCTATATCTTTGAGTATGGCTTTAAGTTACTATATTAATGTTTTAACCATTAAGCCAAGTAATGTTTGGTGTTATAATTTCAAAGTAAGATATTAATATATAAAAATTATAATTACTTGGGGCATAGCACCGACCTAAAAACTAGTTTATCTTCATTAAGGGTCTTTTGGCCATTTTTTCCCATCTTTGTTTCCTCCCTCTATTACCTATTTACCTCCCACTTCCCATGTCTTATATTGATGGGAATACAAAGTGGAATGAGAGCGCAATTACTAGATTTCCTTCACAGTATCCAATGACTCCTGCGGTAGATTATTTATTCTTATGAGAGGTATAAGAATCGACCAAACATGTACTCCCTTCGTTCCATGAAATTCTACCCATTTATTGTAGCTCCAAAAACCAAGAAAAGGAGGAGATAGAATAAGCAAGTGGATCATTTATTACTTGTAATTTTTATTTGACGGCATTTATTACTTGTACGCGTATAAGTGGATTGGACTGGATTGGACTTTGCCAAATCCAAATTCAGTCCAAAGTTTTTTGGACTCGAGATATTGAGTCCAAATCCGATCCAAATTTTTTCTGAGTCTAGTCCAATCCAGTCCGAAAGTTTTTTCTTTAGTCCAAATCCAGTCCAGTCCAGTCCGATTATTATATAATATATTTTTTTCCTTATTTAGGTTCACAATGTTTTCTCATGATTGAATCATTGAAATATGAAAAATTGGACTCATTACATCCATTCCACAAAGTAAGTTACGTACAACTTTAAAGTCTTATAAAATGAAAATTGCAAAATATAAAAGGCGTCAAAAGGGTTAAAGTAACTTTTGCTTTTTAGTATTCAGTTCTCACTTTGAACTTTTGGAGGGTAAATGAAAATTTTGGCGCCACGTAAAAGAATTTATAGCGAGAATGTTAAAAAGTCCAAAATTTCAACAAAAATTAAGAATTTTTTAAATATACATTATATGTATATGTATATGTATATGTATATGTATATATATTATATGCTAAAATATTTTTTGGACTGGATTGGACTCCAAAGGGGTGAGTCCAAATCCAGTCCGAAAATATTTGGATTCGAAAATTTGAGTCCGAGTCCAGTCCAAACATTTTCCAACCAGGTCACCAAACCAAGTTTGAATTTGGATTGGATTGTACTCTGGACTTTTCGCAGTCCACTTACACCCCTAATTACTTGTTAGATAGGAGAGAGAGAGTGTGCAAGTGACTGAGTGAGTACTTTATCATTTTTTAATTTTATAGAAAATGTGGTAGTGAGATAGTGCAAAGTGGGAAAAACTTTATGGAACGAAAGAAGTATAATTTTGAGGTAAAATAATATAGTCACATGTCCATATAACATATTTATATTTTAATAGCTCGTGATTGTGGTTTCAATCATCCAATAGATTTCAAGAAACAAACCCGTGATTTGGGGTTTTGCTTGACTGTTGTTAATTACTACCTCCGTTGAAGTCTACTACCACTTTCTTCGATGATATATTAATCATATATCTTAGAGGTAATTGTCGACTGATTTAGAGGGTGAGGACAAAATATTAGGTACATTTGAGAAAAATATACTGTACTTATTAGATGACCATGGACTCTAATTTGAGCACTCAAATAATGTGGTATAATTTAAGTAAAATTCTATGAAATTCTGCCATATTACTTGCCAATTTGCCATACCATCACTGAGCGAGGTATATGAGAATTGTGGTCTAAATTTGTGCTACAGTTATATGGTGCACACATACATCAACCTTAATGGCTAATAAGTGTAAAGAGATGAAGAATATGCAGCTTTGATTTTCTCATTTATCGTAAAAGACTTAAATACAAAGCCTTAAGCTATTACTAATTGGGCCTAATATACAACACTTACTAACAGCCCACACTAAGCAATATTAAAGCTTACAATATTTACATAATCCCAACACCCCCCCTCAAGTTGGAGCATGGAGGTTACAAATGCATGCCCAACTTGCGGAGAAGAAACATGAACTGATGATGACCAAGAGCCTTAGTGAAAATATCTGCGAGTTGCGCATTAGTAGGCACATGTGAAGGATTAATCGTACCATCTTGTACTGCATCACGTAAGAAGTGACAATCAACTTCAATATGCTTGGTACGTTCATGAAAAACTGGATTTTGAGCAAGATATAGAGCGGACTGACTATCACAATACAAGTGCATAGCCTTTGGATGTTGCACACGCAAACTCAGAAGCAACCCCTTCAACCATTTCAACTCACACGTCACAGCAGCCATGGAACGATATTCAGCCTCAGCAGAAGATCTAGAAACAGTGACCTGTTTCTTAGTCTTCCAAGAAATAGGAGAACGGCCGAGAAAGACCAACCAACCTGATAAAGAACGGCGAGTAAGAGGGCAACTCGCCCAATCTGAGTCACACCATCCACTCAAAGACAAATTGCAATCAGACCTAAGAAGAATACCCTGACCCGGACAACCTTTCAAGTACCGAACAACACGAATAGCCGCATCCCAATGATCACGTCGAGGAGCATGAAGAAATTGTGACAAAATATGAACAAAGATAAGACAAGTCGAGCCTAGTGAATGCCAAATAAATAAGCCGTCCAATCAATCTCCTAGAATTGCTCAACATTCTCAAGAAGCGGACTAGTTGAACGAGCCAATGTATGATTCTGCTCCATAGGAAAACTAACTGGCTTGGTACCAAGATTTCCGGACTCAGCAATGATGTCAAGTACATACTTCCGTTGACATAAAAAAATACCGTCCTGATTTCTGGCAACTTCAATCCCTAGAAAGTACTTCAAAATACCAAGATCTTTCATGTGGAAACAGGAACATAAGTAATGCTTAAAAGCAGTAAGAGCGGCAATATCGTTCCCAGATATAATCAGATCATCCACATAAACAAGAATATTAAGCTGAACAGTACCTTTCTGATAAGTGAAGAGAGAATAATCTGAATACGACTGTCGAAAACCGTACTCCTTGAGAGAATGGGCCAATTTCGCAAACCAACACCGAGGCGCCTGTTTCAAGCCATACAACGATTTACGCAATCTACATACCTTTCCATGTGTTGCACCCTGAAAGCCTGGTGGAACCTTCATGTACACTTCTTCAGTCAAATCCCCATGCAGGAAAGCGTTGTGTACATCCATTTGATGCAACGCCCAATTTTTAGCAGCAACAATAGCCAGAAAAGCACGAACTGTAGTCATCTTAGCAACGGGAGCAAAAGTGTCTGTGTAATCAATGCCCTCAACCTGATGATTGCCAAATACCACCAAACGAGCTTTGAGGCGCTCGATACTACCATCCGAATTGTACTTAATTTTATACACCCATCGGCTGCCAAGTGCCTTCTTCCCCGGAGGAAGGGTCTCCAAACTCCATGTCCCATTGTTTTCTAAAGCCTGAATTTCTTTTTGCATAGCATCTCTCCATCCTGGGTCTGTCATAGCTTCTTTAAACGACTGAGGTTCAACACATGCGGTTACTGTTGCAAGAAAATGTCTATGTCCCACAGAAAACCGTTCACAATTAACAAAATGTGCTATAGGAAAAGACGTACCTGAGGTCTTAATCGAAGTAGATGACGGCGGAGGAGACGGACTTAACTTTCGAACTGTATTCGTGACAAACGCACGCAACCTTGTGGATGGTAATTTCTTTTTCTTGCCTTTCCCTTTTTCTTCACTTGCATTATCATTAGGAGTGGCCACAACCTCCTCCCTCAATTCACTTGCAGCACTGTCGCCCACACAAACCATCTCAACCGCATCACTAAACACAGCAGCAGCCTCGTGCTCGCTGCGCCACGTGCCGCCACGTTCGCAGCACCATCACCCGCGGCAACACTCGTGCCGCTCATTGCAAGGGCAGCAGCCTATGCCGTGCACCGTACGACCGGGCAAGAACATCCACCAAGCTGCCTGCATCAGCCACCACAGCCGCACCATCATCGCCCACATCACGACCTTGGTGCACATCAACATCATCACCAACGCCCACATTCATGTCATATTCATAAAGGAAGTCATCATCTAAATTATCAAAATTAGGAGCAATAATTTGAGATGCCAAAGTCATACAAGTAGAGGTAGCGGCGAAAGGGAACTCATGTTCATAAAATCGCACATCCCGAGAAACAAAATAGTCACCGGTCTCTAAGTCATAAAGTTTCCACCCTTTCTTCCCTTGCGGATAACCAACAAAAACACACTTTCGACTCCGACTCATAAACTTATCCCTCTTAGACTTGGGATTAGAAGCATAACACAAACATCCAAACACACGGAATTCAGCAAAAGAAGGTGGGGTCGCAAATAGAAGTTCAAAAGGAGTTTTGTTGCCAAGCAAAGTAGAGGGAGTTCGACTAATTATGTAACTCGCAGCTAAGACACAATCACCCCAAAATTTTAATGGAAGATTGGCTTGGAAACGTAAGGCTCTAGCAACATTCAATATGTGACGGTGTTTGCGCTCCACTCTCCCATTTTGTTGAGGTGTATCCACACAAGAAGTTTGAAATAAAATCCCATTTTCATTAAAAAAGGCTTTCATACAATTGAATTCTGTGCCATTATCACTACGCACAATTTTCACTTTAGCATCAAACTGTCTTTCAATCATGGCAAAAAAAAAAATTGAATATCTTATGAACTTCAGTTTTATCAAATACAAGATACACCCACACAGCTCTAGAATAATCATCCACAAGAGTGAGAAAATAAGAAGTACCACAAGAAGAAGGAGTATGATATTTTCCCCAAAGATCACAATGTATTATTTCAAAACAAGACTTAGCTCGACTATAACTAATAGGAAACTGTTCTCGAGTTTGTTTGGCTTGATGACACACATCACAAGCCTTATTCAAAACATTACTAGAGCCATCAATAAAAGGAAGAGACCGCACTACTTTATCCGAAGGATGACCAAGCCGTTGATGCCACAACTCAGGAGAAGAAATCCCATCCACATTCAACGCATTAATCCGCAAAGCATCTCGAAAGTAGTAAAGTCCGTCTCTCCGTTCACCTACTCCAATCAGGCTCCTCAAGTGTCGGTCCTGTATAACACACAATGTTTTAGTAAAATGAACAACGCAATTCAGATCAGCTGAAAGTTGAGGCACTGATAGCAAATTACAATTTAATTTTGGGACATACAAAACATTCCGCAGCACTAAAGTGTCGGACAACCTTACTTCACCTTGCTTGGTACAAGAAGTGTGGTTGCCGTCCGAAGACCAACCTGACACTCATTCATTTCAAGGACATTACTCAACAAATTAATATTGCTAGTGACATGGTGTGAGGCACCAGAATCAATTATCCAAGAAGAGCAAAGGTTAGATGACTCACCACTCAAGCGATCGTTAACATTTTGTAGGGAGGAATTACCAAGCATATCTAGAAGACGCTGCCACTGCTCGCTAGTTATACCTGGTAGTGCTTGTTCCCCAACACTTGAGCCTGCTGCCACACTACCAGAACCACTCGTCACGGCTGCCACAGAGATGTCACCCCTGCCTCCCGAACGTCCCTCGGACTGCCCAGCAGAACGAGGGCCATTACGCGCACCACGACCCCCCCTTCCACCTCCACGAGGGGCCCTATGCTCCCACCACTCAGGGTATCCATGTTTGGACCAACAATTTTGTTCGTCATGACCACGACGCTGACAATACGTACATTGCAAGGCTGATTTATCCCCATCAAAATGTGGTTTTGCTTGCACACTAGCCCCGGATTTTACCGCCATGGTGCGAATATCTTCTCGATCAAGTTGAGCCTTTGAAGCTAGTTGCAATCTTTCTTCCTGAAGAAACATTTGATAAGCACGATCGAGGGATGGCAGAGGCTCTTGAGATAAGATGGAGGAACGCATATTCCCATACAACTCAACGTTCACACCATAGAGAAAATCTTGAAGACGATCTTCATCCATGCGAGCCTGAAGAAGGGCTGCTAAATTACACTTACAACCCCCACACTCGCAAAACGGAAGAGGATTGTATGTGGCAAGTTCATCCCACAGTGGCTGCAACTGCCCGAAATATTCCGCGATCGACATTGATTTGGGTTGCTGACACGCTGCCAAGGCATCTTTAATTTGTTGCTTTCGAGGGCCATTACCAACATTGAAACGTTGGTGTAAAACAACCCATAAGGGTTTTACTTCTTCAAAATACGGTAAAGTTTTCTTGATGGAAAGATCAATGGTGTTAAGAATCCATTGTACTAGCAGAGCTTGAAGACAACGCCAATCTCGTAACCCTTTATCATCTGTTGGTTTAGAGATGGTGCCTTCAACAAACTCGAATTTACGTCGAGCCATGAGAGACAAACGAATGGAGCGACGCCATTCTTCATAGTTATCGCCTCGGAAAACAATTGGGGTAATAACATTCCCTGGACCATCATGGGAGCCAATAAAATAAGGAGAAGAAGAGTCTAATTTCGGCGCATCACCACCACCAGAGGTGACGCTACCGGCGCTGTCAACACCACCTGTCATCGCAGTGTTGTAAGCGTGCCCTAGGAAAAGTCTGATACCATGTAAAGAGATGAAGAATATGCAGCTTAGATTTTCTCATTTACCGTAAAAGACTTAAATACAAAGCCTTAAGCTATTACTAATTGGGCCTAATATACAACACTTACTAACAAACTTCCACACTAAACAATATTAAAGCTTACAATATTTACATAATCCCAACAATAAGACTTGTAGAGTAACCTTAAGACATAGAAATATGAACAAATAATTGCTCTAGGTTCCTAGGAGTATTAATGTAATGTGACTATATAAGGTCTAATATTGGTGATGGTACATTATGTATTGGTGTTGTTCAAGACTTCAAGTAGTGAACTAGTGATAGGCCATCCACTTTGCACAATTTTTTGAGTCCATGTCCATATACATAATGGTATATATTTTTTTCATAACTAAACAGGTTACTTTTAGGGGGGAAATAATACTTCATCTCTATTTTTATTTTTATTTTTCTTTGAAATTAAAAATTAATTCATTGATTCAAAGTCATACGACATCTACAATAGAAGTCAAAACTAAACAAATACATATCAAAATGAAATAAATACAATTCTAATATGACAAAACCACGATCGTTGAGTAGATCTAACACTTCTGAAAACCCTCGTCTTTCACATCGCTGTCTGATGCAGCCTTCTGCAAGGGGGCCTATCGATCTTTTGTAGTTTTGAAGTAGAACTGGATTCAATTCAAGTGATTGTAAACGAAGTACTGACATCTGTTGCAACCCCGCACAAATTTCAATCAACAAATCAACCTCTTGAATTACACAAAAACCCAAAAACAAAGTCTCCAAACTCTCACATGGAGAGAGATAAAACCCAATATATGGGTAGATATAACCCAATAAATGGGTAGAAAAACTCTCCATTAGAGAGAGACTGAAGTTTATTAGAAACATTAACATAAAAAAAACTAGTAACATAAGGAGAAAAGGGGCTTACCACCGCCCAAAAGGGCGGCGGTAGCCCCTAGGTTGAAAATTAGGGTTTTGTGGGAGAGGAGAGAGAAGAGAGAAAAATAGGGAGAGGAGACATTGATTTCAAATTTACTTAGTTTTATTTATTGGGTAGAACCTTCATCTCTATTTTTTGTTCTTCCTACTTGGAATCTTGACTCTATTTACCATTAGAGAGAATCTTCTAAATTTTTTTTCAATATGTAAAACAAAATTTGTTCATGTGAAGTCTTGTTTGATTCGTCTCAATGAGTACCTTATTAATATTCAATCGTTATAATTTTTACTAAAATGTAATGAAAGATATTTAAGGTCAAAGAAGTGCATTGGCAAATACGCACAATTGAAGTAGGAAGAACAAAAAAAAATACAGAGTAAGTACGTGTTAAAACCATGATTATTCATATATCTGTCGGGTTGAGTGAACCTATCTAAGTTAGGATCGAAGTAAATGTACCAATGGATCAGGCCGAAAGTGAACTTACTTCTATTTTCATATTTTTTTTAGGGGAATTTTCATATATATTAGTTAGCCTAAAGGAGGGAATTAAGAATAAAGCATGAAAGTAAAACTCAACAGCTTAAGAGAGTAAGAGTGTAATTTGGAAATATGTATTTAATTCATTATGAGGTGCACTTTGTAATTCTATTTCCCACAAAATAGATGAAGTTATTTATCTAACTAAAAAATTTATGAGAAATTTTTCTTTCTATAATCAACCAAATAACTTTTGTCACTTTCTAAGACATGGAACATAAAAGAGAAAAATTAATTTCCTA
Source organism: Beta corolliflora (assembly GCA_947648045.1). Taxonomy (NCBI): domain Eukaryota; kingdom Viridiplantae; phylum Streptophyta; class Magnoliopsida; order Caryophyllales; family Amaranthaceae; genus Beta; species Beta corolliflora. The sequence goes on along the minus strand of CANSZD010002691.1, from coordinate 131,053 downwards.
TATTAAACTAAACAACCACTTTTGTAGTTTGTTTCCTACTTTACTCAATCCAATATAAAGTTTACCTTTGTCTGATTCAATCAACCAATCACTTGACTAAACAACCTTGACCAATCGACATTTAATAATTCAGAGACTTTTATTAAACAGAGTAATACGTAGCAATTAATCACTAGCACATGCATTGTGTATCAGAGTTTTGATTTTAACCATTGTTTTTGAATCAGTACACTTTCTGCTCAAGATAATGATAACTACTGTTATTAGAGAATAATATAATAGTTTAGATTGTACTACTGCCTATCATATGATAATGAAATATTACTGTTTAATTTATACTCAAAATTAAACTTTGATAAGCGCAAATTATGTGCATGTTGCAACCAGACAAGGCAATCCCAAAGATAATAAAATGAGATCAACAAACACTAGACAAATATCAGGAATCCCTGGTTTTGTTGTTTTGTGCATAAAATTTCTTTTTCCTTTTTCTAAAATCTTGACAGAAGAGAACTTAGATATAACTACAAGTTAATCTTGCGTGCAAGATTCTGTCACGCCCCCAAAAAGTTAAATTTATGTCAATTATAAATTCAGTTATCGTAGATGCCCATAAGCAACTTGGTGCCAAAAATATGGTGAAATTTATTACGAAGTAGTATATTGTCCTTCATAAAATGGGATTATAATTATTGGAGGCATAAAATCAAATAAAGAAAGTATGACATATATTGATTCATAGATACTTAGGTATCACTAGTACTTGATGAAGCTTATGCCACTATGTAATACATGTGATTTCATGTGTTCCAAATCTCGTCACCTCTCATTCATCACCATTATCATCAATGTTAGCACAAGTGGTCCAATTTACGATTTGTATGGGGTTCCAAAAATTGCTCTCTTTCTAGTATCTATACAAATATATTAAAAGGCGTCCTATCAAAGAAGGAACGGTCTGCACGCGACACTCGCTCGAAACTAATACACGTTTTTATAATCTCATTTAAAAATATTAACAATATGTAGTTACTTAGGATTCGAACACACGACTTTGAAATAAAATGTGAGTGTTTAATTACTAATAATCCACTACAATTTCAATGCTTAATGTTTCAAAGTAAAATATAATAAAGTCTTATAATTATATGGAATCATAAAGACATAGACAAGCTTTTTGATCTTTAACACTTTTATTAAGTAATAACATTCTCTTACCCTAATTCCATTGAAATTGTTATTTTTATCCCCAATTTCTTAGAAGTTTTTTTAAAACAATTTAGGGTTAATTGGCTAGAACAGCACAACCTTTGACTCTAGTGCAAGAAACAACACAACCTTTAACGGGTGCAAAGTGTAGCACCAACTCAAACACGTGGTGCAAAAAATAGCATAAATAACACCGGAGAACGGAGATTCCACCGGAGCTAGGGAATCTCCATTATTTTAGTATTTTCTTTCTATTTCTCTCTCTCTCCTCCTCTTCTTCTTCTCCATTTCTTTTCTATTTCTCTATCTTCTCTTCTTCTTCTTCTCCATTTCTTTTCTATTTCTCTCTCTTCTCTTCTTCTTCTCCATTTCTTTTCTATTTCTCTCTCTTATCTTCTTCTTCTTCTCCAGTTGAACTGCCAACTTCCAACTTCAATCTCAAAAAATTGATCTCCTCATTACTCTTCTTCGCTGCTGTGCTACATCTTCACGACTTCACATCATCAACAAATTGACGTGTAACAATTGTGGCGGCTGATCTCAGTTTCTCCTAGCTCAATATTTCGAGGTCGCGCCATGGTCGCTCAAACTTCTTGGAACTCTTCTGTTTTGTGGTGAATTAGTATGGAGCGCCTGGTCCTGTGGACTGGAAGTAATGCGAGGCTGTGGTGGAGATGGTGTTTGGTGTGGTGGTGCTGCAGTGTTTGGGGCAGAGGATGACGTTGCTGGAGTGGAGGTGGTGTTTGGTGTGATGAAGGAAGATGATGGTGTTGAGGACAATTGTGGTGCTGTAGTGTTGTGGGCTAGGGAAGAGGGTGGTGGTGGTAATGCAGGCACGTGACTTTAAGGTTGTGTTGTTCCTTGCACTTGACCCAAAGGTTGTGTTGTTCTACCCAATTAACTCTAACAAAAAAAGGGAGGGAATTAAAAGAAAATACTAAAATAATAGAGATTCCCTAACTCCGGTGTAATCTACGTTCTCCGACGTCATTTATGCTTTATTTTCCGCACCACGCTGTTTAAGTTGGTGCTACACTTTGCACCCGTTAAAGGTTGTCTTGTCTTGTTTAACTGCACTAGAGCCAAAGGTTGTCTTTGTTTCAAAGCAATTAACCCAACAATTTATCATAACATAACGTTAGTTTTTCAATTTTGCACTAGACAAAATATTAAGAAAAGCTAATAAAATCAAGTATGACATTTATGAGTAATAATATATTTGATAATTATAATTGACCCACAGACGCCCGGCCAAAATACTAGTTACTGTATTAATAGTTGTGGATACTAGTATCAGAGATGGTGAGGAAATTTAGTTAAATACAACTAAAATTAGGAATTGTTTGTAAAGTGATGTGATGATATCTTTAATAATATGAAGTTAAGATACTGCAAGACATTGACCCTTTTTTCAAACAAAGAGAGTAATAGATTTCTAATAATTAAAACGTATTACACATATTCTTGGAATGCCTTGAATATGTAGTCTGGCGCTCCGAATAACCCATCAATTAGGAAAAACTCAACATATATCCAATTGGACGTTGCTGACCATCAATGTTTATGGATAAACATATTGGTGACATATATATGTTAGCTCTTGATATAGAAAAAAAAATTAACAAATGCTAAGTAGTAAGTTGGACGGTTATTAATGTCTTTTCTATAAGAGTAGCTTACTCATTGGATAGATTTCACGATCTCCCCTAAATTGTCATGACGGTGTAGTTCCCTATCTATATTTGATTGCAGATTTTTCTAATCAATGTTCCCTTTCTACACTAACAATGCCAATACTCACCTAAAATCACCTAAACTTATCAAAACTTATTAGATTGTATATATTTCCAAAAAAATAAAAATTACAATAAAGAAAAGTAAGATTATGGTGTCCAATGATAAACTTCATTGGGCCTAATACCAGTCCACACCGGAGGATCGGAGACTTTGACCACATACAAGCTTAGGAGGTTCCATCCTAAAACCAATTGCTAATAGGTGGAACTCCAACAATCTTATATGTTAGTCATTCTCTCCATATTTCTTCAATATGGGACAAATAGTTCCAACTCACATGTGGGTTATACTCTTAACGCTCCTCCTCACATGTGAACCACTGTAACTTTAATCTTGCAATTTGGATAGGTCACAACATCCTCGTTGGGCATACTTTGGACTTCTAACATGAGATCAACTGGCCTCCACTTGAGGCAATCACAATTATGTTGGGCTTACTTGTCCCATAGATAGATCTTTAACACCTTCCAATTGGTAATAGGTGGAGTAGCCCACCAATAGTTCGGTGGTCTACTTATAAGTCCAAAGAGATACATACTAAAACCAATCTAAGTATCGTAGGAGTAAACTTCTACAGTTTATAATGTGGTATTTTCTCTCCTCTTTTATCCAATAGGGGACAACTTACATGTGTACAAGAAAGGGGTTCAACATTCAATTCTTCATTGTTTGATATAATTATGAAAAAAATTAGGTTAAGTAAATTAACTAGAACTCATTTAAGTTTTAACCTCCCAATCTCAGTCCACAATAGTACGTAAGCTACGTCACTACTTAGTACTCACTAATGCTATTACATATGGAGAATCTAAAAGTTCCTAGTTTTGCTTTGGAGGACAGGAGTCAGCACTCAGCACCCACTGTACAGTGTATTATTACAGAGTCAAAAATAGAGTCATAGCTTGTGATAGCAAATCAATTTATCAAAGGGACCACGTAGTCTAAGTGGTTGAGGGTAATAATTCAATTAGTGTAATTTAATCTTTTATTTCGCATAAAATGGATTTTATTTTTTTAATTGCGCTAAAATAATTTCTTATAAATTTCCTTAAAGGCAACTATAGTTAATAACATAATCCCTTACATATGAACTTCTAATTGTCAATCAAATAATACCTCCTCCATCTTTAGAAAATTAGAACTCATCAAATGCTAGCGATATTAAATTACTATTTCCTGATCAATTATTGATATATGTAGTCCTTACGGTTATATATAAACATTAAATACATTTCCTACAATAATATTAATTTAGAAAAAAAAGACCTAGTCACGCATCAAAGGATGTAGTTGATGCTTATCTGCATATATTATTTTCCTTATATTAAGTAATTACTAGATTTTAAATTGTAGTGACTTATCCCTCAGTTTTCTTTTGTTGTACATATTTGGAATCTTTTTGTGAGAGGGAATTGGTCAAAGTAGGAAGAACTCTCGAAAACGGAGGGAGTATAACCTTTTTACCGAAATGGCGTGGGAAGATGTTTTTTTTTTTTTTTTTGTTCAGGAAAGATAATTGGTCCGAAGACCAACCCTCGTTGCTACTTAGCTGCGCACACCACCTTCGTGTACGGGTAGTGGGGATTTATACCCACAAGCAAACATTTTTATACAAACTCCCCAAATTGGGGAGTGATGAGAGTCGAACACCCGACCTCGCGGTTGGGAGGTGGGAGCACCAACCATTGGGCTCCCACGAGGACCTCAACGTGGGAAGATGTTAGTAAAAATGTTATAAGTCATTACTACAACTTAAATTCTAAGGTTTTATAAAGATTAATAAATAGGGATATTCTAGATGGTGACCATGTGTTTTGCAAAATTCTAGATGGTGGAAATTTTATTTCTTCATTATAGATGGTGACCCTTAACTTTGTATAAAGTAATTTTTTCATGACCTCATATTCTAAATTCCGTTAACAAACCATATATCTAATTGAGAAAAGACTTATTTTTCGTGTTCTTTGTGTAATTTCAATATTGTGGGGTCTCTCTACTAGCCCTTATCTTCATAGTTAGCCTCCACTTCATCAAAGCCGCCAATTTTTTATATGCATTTATAAAGATGTTCAGCGGCTATTTAAAGATTAGAGTTTAAAGAGAGATCCCACCACATTTAAAATGTACTGAAAAAGGGGAAACTTTGTTTTTTTCTTAATAAAACATTTTTTCTTAATTAGATAACAATTAATTAATGAAATTTAGAGATAAGCTCATAGAAGTTACTTCATACAAAATTAAGGGCCATCATCTAGAATGAAAAAATAAAATTCCCACCATCTAGAATATTCCTTAATAATATCATGTAGATTTATAAGGAAATATGAATAGAACTTTAGATTTATGGGAGATTAATTATGAGTCTCTTAATAATAGTGTATAATATAGTATATATATATATATAGTTGATAAATCATTTTCAGCAGTTCACTCTCTGCAATAAATCTAATTAGTTGCCATTACATATAATGGACCAAACATATTAACATAGGTCATAATTACATGATATACAATTGCATTTTCTCTCTCCTCCTCCTAATCTCTCCTTGTTTTGGCTTTATGTCAAATCCAAGATTAGTAAATGAAAATCCGAACGAGTTTTTTATGAGAAACATATATAGATTTAATACTTAAATCACATTTTTTTTTTTTTTAGGAACCTACTTTATATCAGAGTCAGCAAAAATAGTTGATGTAAGGACAAAAAAATGGAACCAAAATCTTTTGAAACCAATAAGAAGCCATGGATCTGATAAGGACTAAGACGTGGCTAAAGTAGAGGGCCTATAGGCTGTAGCCTATGCATACTCCAAATTCCAAAATGTATGAAATTGTCAATTTATGTTTAGTTTGTTTGGTTGTATGAGGTATATTTTGTTTGTAGTAGGCATGATTCATGAATGACTTTTTCTAATGAAAGTAAAAAAGCTTTCCCATCCTTGCTAGAAATGGGAAAATTGCGTCGGCTTGTAAGACGGTGGCAAAAATCAATTGGTAGTCTAGACGAGTCTTGATGGAGTGATAGTTTACATTCACTATTTCGTAGTAAGGAATACAAATTGACATTATATTATAACATAAATCATAAATGTAAGTAATTATTCTTATTATAATAATTACAAACAAAAAAATAATAATTCTGTCAGTTAATGGACCAACTCAACTAAAAGTTTACATGGCATCGGAGCCGGTGTGACAAGAAGGTCATGAGTTTGAATTTTACCCATCCTTCCTTTCCGAAGTGGAATATTTAGCGCTGGGTATAAATGGGCCTATGTTGATTGTTGCATCCACACTTCAAGTTCCAATAGGGATCTCATGTAAGGAGGCATGATATAATATAAACAAATCTTGGGACTCTAATCATTAGTTTAAACTCTTGTTTAAGTTGGTCCTTTGACAATAAATTAGATTTTGAACTTATGATTAAGACTAAGGTGGATAGACTAAATTTGATGTTTGAATTTCTAGCTACTTTAAGTATATCATATATATACATAAAATATGTAGAGATATATATCTTTGTCAATATGTTAATAATATATCTTAGGCATATTTGTAAAGATTAGTTTCTTAAACTAAGGCTTGTATATATTATCACGAGTCATCAATGAGAAAAGGTGGATCATTATTTTCCCTAAACCTATTCCTTGACATGGTATTAGTTTAAGGTACGTTCCTTGCATCTTCTACCTCGAACCATGGCTGGCGACGACGCTCTTAAACCACCACCTAAAGTCGATCACACATCTCCCTACTACATGGGTTCGCAAGATCGGCCAGGTGATTTTCTAACCCCTAATCGTCTTCGTGATGATAATTATGACAACTGGACGGCCGACATTAAAACGGCCCTCGAAGCCCGTCGCAAGTTCTGCTTTCTTGATGGTCGAATTACATCGCCCTCTTCCCCGTGTACAGCCGAGGATTGGGCCGCCTTACAAGCCATGCTTGTCTCATGGCTCATGAACACTATAACACCAGAGGTTCGTATTTCTATCCCTAAACTCAGCGATCCTCGCCGTCTTTGGGACACTCTCAAAGCCCGTTATGCGGTGGCCAATGGCCCTCAGATCCATCAACTTCACACTTCCATCGCCAAGTGTGAACAGACCAAAAACATGTCTGTCACTTCTTATTACTCACAACTCCATGTGTTGTGGGAAGAACTTCATAGACACGAGCCCCTTCATGCGTGCTCCTGCTGTACATCGTGTGATACCGTGACCAAACAGGCACAACGACGTGAAGCACGTCGAGCTAACCAATTTCTAATAGGTTTATATACCCCATATTATGCCCCAGGACTCGCGGCTGCGATTTTGGCTCTTGAATCTCTCCCCGTCTCTTGGCCAGGGTTTATCAAATGGTAATACGGGATGAAAGAGTCCTAGCTTGCTATTCAATCCACCGACTCACAACCACCGGAGCTGCTTTGTTGGTTTTCTTTGTTCGTGTGGACTCCACTCGTGGCCGTGGTCGCGGTGAACGTCCGGATCGATCTCATCTTGTTTGCACTCACCTTGCAAGAAAAGTGGCCATGATGTTGCCACATGCTTTGAATTAATTGGGTACCTCCCTCATTGGCATGAAACGGGTGGCCGAGGGAGGGGTCGTTCCACGAGGCGAGGCCGCGGCACTCTCGCCCGCGCCAATGCGGCTCATTGGTGACTCATCGAGCAACACCACTACTCCATCCTCTTTATTTTCTCGCCGATCAATGGAAAGTTCTCGCGGGCATGTTCGGTAATGTTAAAATTCCCGAAAATCGTTTGGTAGTAAGTTTGACACTTACTCATGGATTCTTGATACGGGTGCCTCTCACCACGTTCGGTGATTTTACTTGGTTATTTGATGTTCATGATATTGTTGCTCGTCCTGTTGGTCTCCCTAATGGTAGTTCTGTTGTTGCTCATCAAGAAGGCTCAGTTCGTTTATCTAGTACTATTGTTCTTCATCATGTGCTTTATGTGCCTCATCTTCAATGCAACTTGGTTTCTATTTCTCAATTGTGCGATAATTTGCATTGTACTGTCCAATTTGATTCTCATATGTGTGCTATACAGGACCCGTCGATGGAGCTGATTGGAACGGGTGTTAAGCGGGACAGACTTTATTACTTTGGCGGCATGGATTCTGTTCATCAGGTTTCTGTTTCTAGTGAAGCCTCTATTCTGGATTTGTGGCATCGTCGTATGGGACATCCTTCCGCGAAAGTTGTAAAGTTACTTCCCCCTGTTAGCCATTTTAAGGGTAGTTTCAATAAGGGTTGTGACATTTGTTTTTATGCTAAACATCCTAGGGATTCATTTCCTATTAGTGACACTAAAACTACTCGAATCTTTGAGAAAATTCATTGTGATCTGTGGGGGACCCTATAGACATGTTTCTTCATGTGGTGCTCGTTATTTTTTGACTATAGTTGATGATTTTTCCCGTGCTGTCTGGGTTTATTTATTGGTTGACAAATTAAAACTAAGGTGTTTAGCATGTTCATGTCCTTTATTGCCAGGTTTGAAAGACAATATTCTCAAACAATCAAAATAGTGCAAAGTGATGATGGAACTGAGTTTAATTATCTTCGTGATTATTTTGTTGCTACCGGTGTTCTTTTCCAAACCTCTTGTGTGCATACACCACAACAAAATGGCAAGGTTGAGCGTAAACATCAACATATCCTAAATGTAGGTCGTGCTTTACGATTTCAATCTCATCTACCTATCTATTTTTGGGGCGAATGTGTTCTTGCGGCCGCTCACCTAATTAATCGCACACCTACACCTTTGTTAGCCAACAAAACTCCCTTTGAATGTTTAACGGGCAATTCTCCCTCCTTTGCTGCCATTAAAGTGTTTGGATCCCTATGCTTCGCTCACAATCACAAAACCAATGGTGACAAATTTGCCAAACGTAGCAGAAAATGCATTTTTGTGGGTTATCCTTTTGGTAAAAAGGGGTGGCGTCTCTTCGATCTTGAGACCAAGGAATTTTTTGTTTCTAGGGACGTGAAATTTTTTGAGGACATATATCCCTTTGGTACTCCGGAAAGTGTTGATATTGTTCCCGAAAACATTGTTGCAATTGATCTTGATATTCATGAGGATTTTGCTTATGATGCCACTGTTGAACCCCTTACCTCTCACTCAAATGATTCAGTCCAACCCACAATCACCAATCCCTCTACTTCCGCTGCACTTCCTGATCCAGCCCAAACTCCTCAAATAAATGACTCTACTCCCTCCTCTACTCCTTCGGACCTTCCTAGCCCATTCTCTCTCTCAAATAATCCAGCCCCACCTTCTCCAACAACTCCACTAAATTCTCCCTCACATGCTCCCTCTATTTCTCCTCACACGCACACCTGAGCCCATACATCCGAGCCCACTACCGCTCCAAGCTCCTCACATCAAATCCCGGTCCCCGCACTCTTGGACTCGTTCTTCTCCCTGGGCCCGCGTTACCTACTCCACCCACATCTGCCCAGTCTGGGCCTGCTGCTTCATTACCGCCCCAAAATAATTCGCCTGGGCCTTCTTCCACCTCATCCGACCCTTCTTATCTCTCACATCAATCTGGGACTGATTCTACTGGACCGTCTTTGCCCACTTCCTTCACGGATTCTGTTCTTGGGCGTGGCCTTCGCACCAAAACGCCATCTGTTATGCTACGGGATTATGTTACTCATACTGTTACAGCTCAAAGTCCTCCCCCCGCTTCACCTAGTTCTCGTCACTCCTCAGATACTCCTTACCCCATTGCACACTATATCAATTGTGATAGTTTTTCTGCAAATTATCGTGCTTTTCTTGCAGCTCTTACTTCTACACAGGAGCCTCGATCTTTTAAGGAGGCCATGAAAGATGAGCATTGGAGACAGTCTATGCAAGAAGAAATTGATGCACTTGAACAAAATGGTACTTGGACTATGGAGTATCTTCCTCCAGGGAAACGGGCCCTAGGCTGTCAATGGGTATACCGCAACAAATATGACTCTAATGGTCTTCTTGATCGTCGCAAATCGCACTTGGTGGTTCTCGGTAATCATCAACGGGAAGGTATTGACTATTCTGAGACCTCGCTCCTGTGGCTAAAATGGTTACTGTTAGAGCCTTTCTTGCTATTGCTGCCTCTAAGCACTGGGAACTCCATCAGATGGATGTTCAAAATGCCTTCTTGCACGGTGATCTTGATGAGGAAGTTTATATGAAACTTCCCCCTGGTTTTGGTGCTTTTGATCCTAATCTTGTGTGTCGTTTACGCAAGTCTTTGTATGGCCTGAAACAGGCTCCTCGTTGCTGGTTTGCTAAACTTGTCACTTCTCTTCGTCACTATGGATTTCTACAGTCTTACTCTGATTACTCACTATTCACCTACACCAAGGGTGCTGTTCAGATTAATGTATTGGTGTATGTTGATGATCTCATTATTGCAGGCAATGACTCTGCTGCTTTACACACCTTCAAAGCCTATTTGAGTGACTGTTTTCGTATGAAGGATCTTGGTCCTTTACGTTATTTTCTTGGCATTGAGGTCGCTCAAAATTCTACAGGGTTATTTCTTTGTCAGCGTAAGTACACCTTGGATATTGTTGCTGAGGCTGGCTTACTGGGTGCTAAATCCTCTGACTCTCCTATTGAGCCGAATCATCGGCTTGGTCTTGCTACTGGTCCTCTCCTCGAGGAGCCAGAGTTGTATCGACGCCTTGTTGGTCGTCTGATTTATCTTCTTTGTGACTCGCCACCGATCTTGCCTACTCCGTGCATATTCTTTCTCGGTTCATGCGAGCACCTCGACAGGGAGCACCTTGATCTTTGCTATGCGTGTTGTTCATTATCTCAAAGGTACTCCCGGTCGGGTATTATTCTTCCCGCGCCGACAAGTGATTTGTCCTTGCGGGGTTGGTGTGATTACGATTGGGGTTGCTTGTTCCATCACTCGGCGCTCTCTTACAGGTTGGCTTGTCTTTCTAGGCCACTCTCCTATCTCTTGGAAGACGAAGAAGCAACCTACTGTTTCTCGGTCTTCTGCTGAAGCCGAATATCGATCTATGGCCGCTATTACATCGTGAACTAAAGTGGCTTAAAGGCTTGCTTCTCGACTTGGGTGTTCATCATCCTAAAGCTATTCCTCTCTTTTGTGATAGTCGATCGCTTTGCATATTGCTCACAATCCCGTCTTCCATGAGCGCACCAAACACATTGAAGTCGTCTGTCATTTTGTGCGTGATGCCATCACGGATGATCTTATTGCTCCTTCCCACCGCTCAGTTGACGGACATTTTCACTAAGGCACTTGGAAATACTCAGTTTGATACTCTTCTTTGCAAGTTGGGCGTTCTGATCCCACGCTCCAACTTGAGGGGGGTGTAGAGATATATATCTTTGTCAATATGTTAATAATATATCTTAGGCATATTTGTAAAGATCATTATTATCACAAGTTCCAATAGGGATCTCATGTGAGGAGGCATGATATAATATAAACAAATCTTGGGACTCTAATCATTAGTTTAAACTCTTGTTTAAGTTGGTCCTTTGACAATAAATTAGATTTTGAACTTATGATTAAGACTAAGGTGGATAGACTAAATTTGATGTTTGAATTTCTAGCTACTTTAAGTATATCATATATATACATAAAATATTAAAGTTTATGGTGTGATTTTCAATTGTCTAATAGAATGGTAAAAAGCATTGTATGACAGAGTTTCAAATACGCTGCAGATCAGATAATATGTTTTTGGTATAAAGGATCTTTCGTAATATTTATACTGGGTAGATAGTAAACTAAAGCTCATAATAGTAGATGTTAAGTAAAAATATTTTCAGCATGAGCCATGAGGGACTTTGGAGACAAACAACAATTATTACTTGGATCGAGATTGCATGTTTTAAATTTTGTTCAATCTTGAACCACATTTTTTTAATCGTTGATGTCGCTTATAAGTTTAAAAAGTTTTTGTTTGGAAATAAAAAGTATATATATGTTGGTTTATAAGAAGATGAGAAAATTATATAAAAGGTCCTTGGAGATCAGGAGCCAGGAGGTATTCCATAACATTAAAAAAAACTATTATCACATCATCAATAGCTTTTAAATGGTTGCAGTACCTTTATTATCTTTCTTAATTAATTAAAAAGAATAAAAACTCAGATTTAGGAGTGGTTATGTTATTTTTTTAAAAGGGAAAATAAAAATCATTATTAATAAATCGTCACACGACATCTACAACAACCATAATTATATAAAAGATAATCTACAACATCAATTTAAAATTCTTCATCCAATTTACTAATATAAACGCTTCAGAACCTTTTTTTTTATATGGTAATATTTTTAAGAGAATCGTGTGTAGATGAGTTGGTCCTTGAACTCGATCATAACCCTGTGGTGCGGGGTTTGATTCTCGCTCTACATAGGGGTGGGGCCCACTAATGTAATGAAAAAAGAGATTATATTATTTTTAAAAATAGTATATCTTATTTTGATCTAAGATATACTAAAATACATATTATTTTTTCTACGGATATACATAATTATTAAATGTCACTTTGTGAAGTTAATATACAATTACTTTACAATATGTCATTTACAATTTCAATACGATTAATATATAATAAAGCTTTCTTGATGGAGGTGGTGGGGAAAGTCACAAGTTCGAACCCCACTATCTACTTTCAAGGAGTAAGGGATTCCCTTATATCCCCTACTCTCCAAGCGTTGACCCACAGAATGCATTGACCGACCTAGCGAGAGTCTTTGGTCAAGAGAGGCTTTTTCTTCCTACCAAGGGGTTCTTAGTGGGGGCCCCAAAAAAAAAATTTAATACGGTTAATATCACTTAATTACCAGTGCATATTTAAGTAAATTTAACAACCTTCTTAACGTTTAGATCAAATTCCTATAACGACTTCTATTTGAATGGGAGAGAATATCATAGTTGGGTTATAAATGATAACTTAGGTATGTTCTAAAAGATAACAATTTACAAATACTCAAGAATATATGATCACAGTTAATTAAATTGCATAGTGATATTGCCTAAAAAAATTTGCATATGAGAATTAACAACTGTAGTGAAATTAAAGCAAAGAATAGCTAGCAATGGCTTTACCTTTATCTTTGAGGTCTGTTTGATGAGTCCCTTTCTGCATGGGGCAGTGATACTATTTATCGTCTTTGATTCAGTGCTAAAAAGTCATATAAACCAACAAATCATGATACTATTGAAATTTATAATTTTTTTTGTTTGAGGTGGCGTAGCAGAAGTTTCTAATGTAGAAGTAGCATATCAATGAAAAAGAGTACAGTTTCACAACTAGAAAATACAACAATATGACCATTTAACATTCATTTGAAAGTGAGGAAATAAAAGAAATATTACATTTTAGTTGACAACTCTTTCATTACTTCCTACATTTGTTTCGATATTCAAGATAATCATTTGACAATTTTTATATTTATTTGCATATTAGTTTAAAGAAGCTATAAAAATGTGATATTATAAATTCTTTTATATAGATCTAATAGAATTTCAGATCATAATATTTCACAAGTTAAAGCTTAATAAACTTTGACCCATATAAAGGCTTTTATATATAGTAAGTAAAAAGAGAAGAAATCAGTATCAATCAATGTCACTAATATAAGCAAGTGAAAAAATATGTGGTAGAAAGTGTCATATACAATATGATATAAATATATATCTCAATACAAGCCAGCCAACCGATCCGATCTTGTCTCAAAAACCAACCAACCCAATTAGTCATTTCTTCTCAATAATTAATTTCACATCAAATAATTGGTTTTCCCAATAGTTGTACAAATGTAGTGGGGTTAGTAATAGTTAAAAACAAAAATAATATATGAAACATAAAATTAAATAATGTACAAGTACTAAAAACCAAAAAAAATTAATGGATTAGTTACATATAGATTATTGAATGATATGATAATGAATACTTTATAATATCATACATATTTACCACCATTGTTATGATCACCTTCACCACCATAAGAAGAAGAAAAAGATGAAGATGATGAAGAAGAAGGAAGTCCACTTTCTTGATAATTATTACTTGGAGACATAAGACTAACAACAAGATCAGTAAAAGCTCCAACAATGTACTTGTGTGTGTTCTTTGGATTCAATGCCAAATAACTCAACAACAATTCTTGCAAATATTCCCATGCTTCTTTAACTTCCAACCTTCCTAAATCACGTGATTCCACCATTTCTTGCATGGATCGTCGAAAGTCTACGTACGGGTCAGGTGAATAAGTCTGCACGGCCACGCCCCCGGCCGCCTCGGCCGGGGTAGACTCCTCTAGGGGAGATAATAAGGTGGAGGAGGAGGAGAGGGAGAGCGAGTCCACGATCGAGTTGGAACGGCCGGGAGAGGAGATAAAAAACCGGCGAGAGGCGTAGGCAGCGGCGAGGTCCGGTGTTGTGGAACCGGCCGTGTCCTCCGTCTCCATGTAGTCCGTGGAGGCGGAGGACGGGGAGGCCGGGGCCGAGACGTAGGTGGTAGTGGGAGGAGGAGGGTTGTTATTGTTATTGTTGTTGTTATTGTTGTTGTTCGAGTCTTCATAGAGGGAGTTGTAGTTTTTGATGAAGGGAGAGATATGATTTTGGTGGTTGTTTAAGGTGGTTTGTGGGGTATGTGTTATTTGGGGTTGTGGACGTTTTATTAGAGAGAAACATAAGTGAAGGTTTTTGCCTAGTGTATTTGGCATAGTGTGTTTTCTTTTTTCTCTCTTTGTCTAGATTGTAGTAGTGTGAGTTTGTGAATTTATGTGTGTGTTATTGTGGGCTTGTAAAGAGAGACGTTTGTGTGTGAGCTGTATTTAAGGGTGTTGGTAGGAGGAGAGAGAGAGGAAAGTGAGGTTGGGAAAGCAAAATTAATTATTAGATGATCAAGGTCTTCATATATATACAATTGTTGTTTTGGTGATCTACAGTAATAATTAGACACATGGGGAAAAGTATGAGACATATTGACAATCCTTCAATTTTAAATTCATCAAAAAAAACTGATATGAGGCTTGTCCAATTGAGATGTGGCTAAAAAGGTTGCTGTACATGAATTTGGGGAGAAGACATCATCCATATTTGGGAAAATTGTATTTAATAAAAGGAACAAGAGTTTAAATTTGAAAAAAGAGATCAAATTTAATGTGGGGTTATGTTAGTGTTGTTGGGTATATGATGTCATATGGAGCTCAATGTGTGTATGGTGTGGAGATGAGGTTGCGTGAAGCTCATTTTGGCGTGAATCGCAGTGCGCGAGCCCGCCCGTCGGATCGGGCGGTGTCGCCCGATCGGACGGGGTTGATCTTCTTCGCAGATGCATGGAAGCATGGGCGCCCGATGGAATCGGGCGAGGTACCGTCTTCATCGGGCATACGACCGGGCGAAGGGCGCCCGATCGGGCCCGAGAGCAGCTTGGTTTGACGTTTTACCGCCCGATCGGGCGGATGTCGCCCGACCCGATCGGGCGGAGGTTTAATTCACGCGGGGAGTGCGATTTCCCGATTTATGTTATTATTAGGTTTAACCTATTGCCATAACTGCTAGATAATTCATTATTACTCTATTATTCAAGAGGGGAAAAGTTAGAGAGAGATCTTGGAGAGCTTTTGTAACCTTCTTGAACATTCATCAATTCCTAGTGCAGATTCGTGGTTTTTCTCCCAGTTCTTGGGTTTCCACGTAAAAGTTCTTGTGTGTTCTTTCTTGCTTTGTTATTTGTTGTTCTATTATTGTTTGCTATTATTTCTAGATTGATAGTCAATAGAACTTACAAGTGGTATCAAGAGCTAGGTTGGTTTATTGTCTAGATCTAGAATAATTAACAATGGAGGATGTAAAGATTAGAATTGAGAAGTTTGATGGAACAGATTTTGGATATTGGAAGATGCAAATAGAAGACATCTTATATCAAAAGAATCTGTATCAACCTCTGTCTACAAAGCCAGATGACATTGAAGAGGCTAAGTGGAAGGTACTCGATCGACAGGCACTAGCGGTGGTGCGATTGACATTGGCTCGGACTGTGGCGTTCAATGTCAAGGATATCAAAACAACGGCGGAATTAATCAAAGCAGCATCGGATATGTATGAGAAGCCCTCGGCAATGAATAAGGTATATCGATGCGCCGTTTATTTGATTTAGAGATGAATAATGGTAGTTACTCTGCTTTGAACATATTAATGAATTCAATCCAATAATAAGTCAATTATCTTCGGTAAATATTATATTTGATGATGAAGTGAAAGCCTTAATTTTGTTGTCCTCCTTACCTGTTGCTTGGGAAACTGTAGTAACTGCTGTTAGCAATTCTTCTGGTAAAGAAAAATTGGTGTATGATGTTGTCCGTGATCTGATTTTGAGTGAGAGTATTCGAAGGAAGGAGAGTGGAGAATCATCTGGAGCATACAGTACTGAGGGTAGAGGGAGAGGAAAACAAAAGGGAAAAGGAAAGAATTTTCAGGGTAGATCAAAGTCTAGGGGCCGGAGTAAGTCAAAAGGCGGCGGGGCTAGTATTACCCGTTGGAATTGTGGTGAGAAGGGTCATCCAAAGAGGGAGTGTCCACATCCCAAGAAGAAGGGTGGAAAGTCTGACCATAATGATAAACAGGAGGATAGTGATAACTCATCGATTTATTCTGCATCGAATGAGATTGAGGATGCTTTGGTCCTAAGTGTTGATAGTCCCATAGAGTCGTGGATCCTAGATTCGGGGGCATCGTTTCACTCTTCACCTATGAGGGAGCTGTTTCATGACTTCAAAGCAAAGAAGTTGGGTAAGGTCTATCTTGCTGATGACAAGACCTTGGAAATCATGGGAAAGGGAGATGTGATTGTCAAGACTGCGAACGGGGAACTTTAAAAGCGCATGATGTTAGGTACATTCCGGGCCTAGCAAAGAATCGATTTCTGTGAGTCAACTGGACTCATGTGGCTACAAAACTGTGTTCTGTGAGGGGAAGTGGAAAATTTCCAAAGGTTCCATGATCTTGGCTAGAGGTACTAAGATGGGAACACTATATACTATTGCAGGGTGTACAGGCATGGTTGCTGCAGCTACAGTGAATGAGACTAAGTTATGGCATACTAGACTTGGTCACATGAGTGAGAAAGGGATGAAGATTTTAGCTTCAAGTGGCAAATTATCAGGGTTGAAATCAGTTGACATGGAATTTTGTGAGAGTTGTGTCTATGGCAAGCAGAAAAAGGTGACTTTCACAAAAGCCAAGAAAGAGTTGAAAACTGAGAAGCTAGAGTTGGTGCACACTGATTTGTGGGGGCCTTCCCCAGTCAGATCCCTTGGAGGCTCACGTTATTTTGTTACTTTCATTGATGACTACAGCAGGAAGGTATGGGTCTACTTCATGAAGAGGAAATCTGAGCTTCATGAGACCTTCAAGAAGTGGAAGGCTGAGGTAGAGAATCAGACTGAAAAGAAAATTAAGTGCATTAAGTCTGATAATGGAGGTGAGTATGAATTGGCAGAGTACACAAAGCTCTGTGAGGAGAATGGCATCATTCTGAAGAGGATTGTTCCAGGGAAACCTCGACAGAATGGAGTCGCAGAGAGGATGAACAGGACACTGACTGAGAGGGCTAGAAGTATGAGGTTGCATGCAGGGCTACCTAAAACATTCTGGGCAGATTCAGTTAGTACAACAGCTTACTTGATCAACAGGGGACCATCAGTCCCATTGGAGTTCAAGCTACCAGAGGAGGTTTGGAGTGGGAAGGCGGTAAATCTTTCTTTTCTGAAATTATTTGGTTGTGTTGCTTATGTTCAATCTGAGAAACGCGACAAGTTAGACCCAAAGGCCGTTAAATGCTATTTTATTGGGTATATGGTTCTGAGAAGTATGGGTATCGATGTTGGGAACCTAAAAGTAGGAAGATTTTGAGACACTGTGATGTCTCTTTTGATGAGACTAAGGTGTACAAGGATGTTTATGGTGATAAATCTGAGATTACTGAACTAGTGGGAGCTCAGGAGGAGGAGTTTGTGGTGACTGAAGGCATTGATGGAAGAGATGTCATTGTTCCAGAACGGGTTGAGCAACATGGAGATGAAGTTCATACTCCTACAGGGTCTGATTCAGATGAGTCAAATAACTCACAGCAAGGTAATTCAGATGGTGCTTCTGTCACACCACCAAGAGGCTCCAGTTCTAGTACAGGAAGAATAGTCTCTCAAGTTGACTTGAGAAAATCCGCAAGGGTGTCCAAAGCACCAAATCGATATTCCCCTTCTATGTTCTATTTGCTACTAACTGATGCATGTGAACCAGAATCATATAAAGAAGCAATAAATTCGACTGACTCATCTAAGTGGGAGTTAGCCATGAAAGATGAGATGCAGTCCTTGGAAAAGAATCAGACATGGGAGTTGTCTGCATTACCTGCAGGAATGAGAGCTCTTAGCAACAAGTGGATCTTTAGATTGAAGAAAGAGCCTGATGGAAATGTCAGGTATAAGGCAAGATTAGTAGTAAAGGGGTTCTTACAACAGGAGGGCATTGACTACAACGAGATATTTGCTCCCGTCGTAAAGTTGACTACTATACGTATCTTGCTGGCTATTGTTGCTGCTGAGAATCTGTTCTTAGAACAGATGGATGTTAAGACCGCGTTTCTACATGGTGATCTGGATGAGGAGATCTACATGAAGCAACCGGATGGCTTCAAAGTTCGGGGAAAAGAGAATTTGGTGTGCAAGCTCAAGAGGAGCTTATATGGATTGAAGCAGGCTCCGAGACAGTGGTACATAAAATTTGACACCTTTATGTGTAGCAGTGGGTTCAAGAGAGCTGATAGAGATCATTGTTGCTATTTTCAGAGGTATGTAAATGACTATGTCTATTTACTTCTGTAGGTTGATGATATGCTGATTGCTGGTACGAGCATGAAGGTGATAAATAGTGTGAAGGGAAAATTGTCACAGAAATTTGAGATGAAGGATTTGGGTGAATCCACACAAATCTTAGGTATGAGGATTTTCAGGGACAAGTCTACTGGCATGTTGAAGTTGTCTCAGGAAGATTACATTCTGAAGGTACTTAAGAGGTTTAATGTGGGGGATGCAAAACCCAGAAATTCGCCGCTTCCTAGCGACCTCAAATTGACAAGGGAGCACTCACCAACTACAGAAGAAGAAAAGGAGCGGATGGCCACTGTTCCCTATGCTTCAGCGGTTGGTAGCTTGATGTATGCCATGGTTTGCACACGACCAGACATTGCTTTTGCAGTGGGAGTTGTGAGTAGATTTGTTTCTAATCCAGGTGAGAAACATTGGGATGCTGTGAAGTGATTACTAAGGTACTTGAAGGGCACTTCAAGTATGAGGCTTTGTTTCTGGAAGAAAGGAGTGAAGCTTGAGGGTTATGTTGATGCTGATCTCAGTGGAGATATCGATACTAGCAAATATACGTCTGGATATGTCTCTACTGTTGGTTGTACTGCAGTGAGCTGGATGTCCAAGTTACAGAAGTGTATCTCTCTGTCTACAACAGAGTCTGAGTATGTGGCTATGTCAGAGGCAGGTAAGGAGATGGAATGGCTTATCGGTTTTCTTGAAGAGATGGGCATTAAACAAGAAAAAGTGGTACTTTACAGTGATAGTCAAAGTGCAGTGCATTTGTCTAAGAATCCTATGTATCATTGTAGGACCAAGCATATTCGTCGGCGCTTTCACTACATCAGGAGTTTAGTGAAGGAGAATGTGTTGTGTCTGGAGAAAGTGTTGGGTGCTAAGAATCCAGCAGATATGCTCACTAAGAGTGTGAGTTGTGACAAACTAAGGTTGTGTCGAACCTTAGTTGGCCTTCGGTAATTGTTGATGAAGGTGGTGCTTTAGGAGTTGAGATGAATGAAAAGAGGATGATGGTAAAAGGTGTTCTTCACTTACACCTATCTCCAAGTGGGAGATTGTTGGGTATATGATGTCATATGGAGCTCAATGTGTGTATGGTGTGGAGATGAGGTTGCGTGAAGCTCATTTTGGCGTGAATCGGCCAGTGCCCGAGCCCGCCCGTCGGATCGGGCGGTGTCGCCCGATCGGGCGGGGTTGATCTTCTTCGCAGATGCATGGAAGCATGGGCGCCCGATAGAATCGGGCGGTTTCGCCCGATCGGGTGAGGTACCGTCTTCATCGGGCATACGACCGGGCGAAGGGCGCCCGATCGGGCCCGAGAGCAGTTTGGTTTGGCATTTTACCGCCCGATCGGGCGGATGTCGCCCGACCCGATCGGGCGGAGGTTTAATTCACACGGGGAGTGCGATTTCCCGATTTATGTTATTATTATGTTTAACCTATTGCCATAACTACTAGATAATTCATTATTACTCTATTATTCAAGAGGGGAAAAGTTAGAGAGAGAGATCTTGGAGAGCTTTTGTAACCTTCTTGAACATTCATCAATTCCTAGTGCAGATTCGTGGTTTTTCTCCCAGTTCTTGGGTTTCCACGTAAAAGTTCTTGTGTGTTCTTTCTTGCTTTGTTATTTGTTGTTCTATTATTGTTTGCTATTATTTCTAGATTGATAGTCAATAGAACTTACAGTGTTGTCAATATTTCTAACATAATTAAGTGAATTGGAATTACCATATTTTACCATGTTAAAAAGCATACAAATTACTTGACTTCGAGATTGGAGGAAGAGATCTGATCAATCGATCTCCATGGACAAGTCTACATCATCTTACTTAGAAGTTGTATTTCAAATTCCGCAATCTATCAAAACCTAATTTGTAATTGTAAGTTGCTTCTTAAAAATAGCAATGGTTTACATCTCAAGAGTGCTGAATTAAATGCATGGAATATCATGGTATTTTACCGGCCAATTAGGCAGATCGATATTGTACTAAGGATGAGTGATTCTTTTTCACCCAATTATTTTGCCAAACTTTTTCCATTTGACCATGAATTTGTTAAATGTATAATCCATGATGCGCATATATTATTATGAGATTAATCTCAAAACTTAAGAATTTTGTTAATGAAAATTAACTGTGTGATTCCAGAATCTTAATTAGGTTAATTGTGTTTGTCACTCTCATTAATCCTTGGTACAAGAAGTATTTATACAGCCCTAAGTATACAAGACTTACTAAAGGGCCAGTTGGACTAATAAGCTACAAGGCCCAAATAACATATACATAAGTATACAATCCAACACCCCTCCTCAAGTTGGAGCATGGGGATCACTAATGCCCAACTTGCCTCGAAGATACAAGAATTGACGAACACCAAGAGCTTTGGTAAAACAATCAGCCAACTGTTCCGTGGTGGAGACATGAGCCGTGACAATAAGACCGGCTTGAATGGCATTGCGAATGTAATGGCAATCGACCTCAATGTGTTTAGTACGCTCATGGAAGACAGGATTTTGGGCGATATAAAGAGCAGATTTGCTATCACAAAAGAGCGAGATGACTTGCTTATGAGAAACACCAAGGCTACCAAGAAGAGCCCGAAGCCATTTAAGCTCGGCAGTAACATCAGCCATCGAACGATACTCGGCCTCAGCAGAAGAGCGGGAAACAGTGTGTTGTTTCCGAGTTTTCCATGAGATAGGAGAGGAGCCAAGAAATACAATCCAACCAGTAACTGAACGGCGAGTTAAAGGACAACTAGCCCAATCTGAATCGCACCAGGCAGTCAAAGATAAGTCACAAGAGGAAGAGAGAACAATACCCTGACCAGGACAACTCTTCAGATAACGAACCACCCGAAGAGCCGCATCCCAATGCTCTTGCCGGGGTTGATGCATGAACTGAGCAAGGACATGGACCGCATAAGCCAAATCAGGGCGCGTAAAGGCCAAGTAAATGAGACGCCCCACAAGGCGTCGATATTGAGCAGGATCAGGATAGAAAGGCCCAGCAGCACGAGCCAAGTGATGATTCTGCTCAAGGGGAGTATCAACAGGTTTGCCACCTAACAGGCCAACCTCAGAGAGAATATCAAGGGTATACTTCCGCTGAGAAAGAAAGAAGCCATCAGCACTACGAGCCACCTCAATGCCCAAGAAATATTTCAAGGGCCCAAGATCCTTCATACGAAAACAATCACCAAGGTATTGCTTGAAAGAAGACAGGGAAGCAGAATCCGTACCAGAAATGATGAGGTCATCAACATAAACAAGGACATTCAACCGAACGGTCCCACAACAATAAGTGAAGAGAGAATAGTCAGAGTAAGAGTGAGAAAAGCCATACTGCCGCAACGCAGCTACAAGCTTGGCAAACCAACATCGAGGAGCTTGCCGAAGACCATAAAGTGATTTCTGTAAACGACACACCTTACCAGGAGTGGTGGGACAAAAACCAGGAGGAAGTTTCATGTACACTTCCTCATCAAGGTCACCATGAAGAAACGCATTATGGACATCCATTTGATGAACTTCCCAATTCTTGGCAGCGGCAACAGATAGGAAAGTGCGAACAGTGACCATCTTGGCAACAGGAGCAAAAGTCTCGTTGTAGTCAATCCCTTCAACCTGGTGATTGCCCAAAATGACCAAACGAGCTTTGAGACGCTCAACACTACCATCAGAATGATATTTAATTTTGTAAACCCATTTGCAACCCAAAGCTTTCTTGCCAGGAGGAAGATCAGTCATAATCCAGGTTTTATTGTCTTCAAGAGCACTGATTTCTTTCTGCATAGCATCGCGCCAACCCGAATAAGTCATAGCTTCGGTAAAACTTTTGGGCTCAACACCTGAGTCAACGGCAGCAAGAAAAGCACGATGGCGTATAGAAAAATTGTCACAATTCACAAAATTAGCTATAGGATAGGAAACGATACCTGGAGAATCCGAAGGAGCAGGAGGAGAACTTGAAGGGGGAGTCGTTTGCTGCACCACATGAACATAATAATCCTTTAATAACTGATTGGGCTGCTTGTCTCGCAAGCCACGGCCCAAAGGAGGAGATGCGAGATCAGCCGGCTGGGCTGCAGGAGCAGTAGGGACGGGGTCAGGAGGAGATGGGCCAGTAGGAAAAGAATCCGAAGAGACTGGGCCATGTGGAGCGAAGGGAGGGGGGGAGATAAAGGCGTGGAAGCTGGGCCAGTTTGTGGAGGTGGGCTAGGAGATGTGTCTGGATCAGGAAGAGGAAGAGGTATAGGGTCATCATGATGGACCACACATTCAAGATCAGGTGAAGAAGGGTCCGTACCAAAAGTGGCAGCAGGAAGAGAGGACGAGTAAGGAAATGATGACTCAAAAAATTTGACATCCCGAGACACGAAAATATCCCCCGTCTCTAAATCATACAATTTCCACCCCTTTTTCCCAGTAGAATAACCAATGAAGAGACATTTGCGACTACGAGGGGCAAACTTATTGGTTTTGGATTTTTGATTGTGAGCAAAACATAGACACCCAAACACACGAAGCACATCAAAGTCGGGAGCATGTCCAAAAATCATCTCATAAGGTGTCTTATTTCCCAAAAGCCCAGAAGGAGTGCGATTAATCAAATACACAGCTGTGAGAACACACTCACCCCAAAAATGAATAGGTAGGTTAGCTTGAAACATTAAAGCACGGCTCACATTTAAAATGTGTCGATGTTTACGCTCAACTCGCCCATTTTGTTGTGGGGTCCCGGTGCAAGAGGTTTGAAAGAGGATACCACTTGTATCAAAGAAAGGAATCATGCATTGAAATTCGGTCCCATTATCACTACGAACAGTTTTAACAGTGGTTTCAAACTGACGGCTCACCAAGGCAAAGAAAGAGAGAAAATATTTATGAACTTCAGTTTTAGTGTGCAACAAATATACCCACACAGCACGGGAATAATCATCAACAATAGTGAGAAAATAAACAGCTCCACAAGAAGAAGCGGTACTATAAGGTCCCCACAAATCACAATGAATCAACTCAAACAAACAACTTGCTTTATTCAAACTAACAGGGAAACTATCACGAGTTTGTTTTGCCATAGGACAAACATCACAGACTTTATTCAATTTCTTCCTATCAGAACTAGAACTAATAGCAGGAAGCAGCTGCACTACTCTTTCCGATGGATGACCTAACCTTTGATGCCACAAATCAAAAGTACTCAAACCAGGAACACCAACAGCTTGCACCACAGCCACCTTGCGGAAGTAGTAAAGTCCCCCTCTTCGTTCACCTGCTCCAATCAGAGTCCCCGAGGGCCGGTCCTGTATAGCACACAAAGTGGAAGTGAAGTGGACATGACAATCATTATCATAAAGCAGATGAGAAACAGAAATCAAATGGCAATGAAAGTCAGGGACAAATAAAACATTGCGTAAAACAAGTTCATTAGTGAGATAAACGTCGCCCTCCATAGTGGCCATGGTTGAACAGCCATTCGGGAGCCCAACATGGCAATCTGCGATAGTCCGAACATTCACTAAGCAAGAGAAATCCCCAGCAATATGATGGGTTGCACCCGTATCGAGTATCCATTCTATACCTTCCATTCGTTCACCGGAGTGCTGCTCATTGTTAATCAAGTTCATAAGAATTTGAATCTGCTCCGGTGTAAGATTAGCCAACGGAGTACCGCCACTGCGCCAAGTCCCAAAATCACCATCACCCACAACATGTGCCTTCACGCTCACGGGCCCCTTACTCCCTCCAGCAGTACCACCACTGGTGGCTGACCCGACAGCACTCATAGGCGAGCCACCACCATCACTCTTGCCAGCGAGACGAGCGCGCACACGTTCCTCGTACCAATCAGGGGTGCCATGAATTTTAAAGCAAGTGCTGATTTCATGGCCTTTTTGTTTACAATGAGAGCAGACAAGTTTAGACTTGTCGGGTCGGGCAAAACGATTCTTCCCACGATCGGTGTGAACTTGGAAAGCATGAACATTGTCCAGTCCCCCTTTGTCTCGAGACATCGCACGAGACTGCTCTTCTTGGATCAATGTCTGATAAGCCCGGTTTATATCTCCCAAAGGCTGCTGTGATAACAGGTTCGTACGCACAGCCCCGTAAGCAGCGTTATCTAAGCCGATCAAGAATTGGTGGTAGATTTCCTCATCTCTAGCTTTGGACAGTTTCAGCGCAATTCCGCAAACACATTTGTTACATTCACACGAAGCCAAAGGTTGAAGACGAGCCAATTCGTCATAGAGACCAATCAATTTGGTGTAATATTCATCAATGGTCATAGACCCAAGTTGTTTGCAGTCGGAAATCGCTGCCTTGAGTTGTTGAATGCGTGGGCCATTCGCCACACAAAATCTCCGTTCAAGATATGCCCACAAAGCCTGAGCGTTGTCATGTAAAGGTATAGTACCCGCAATTTTCGAGTTCATACTACGTAAGATCCATGACACAATCATCGAATGGACTGTGTCCCAGTCAAGTAGAGCAGCTTGCTCAGTGGGTTTGGGAATCGTCCCATCAACAAACCCAAATTTGCGCCTAGCGCGAAGAGAAAGGGTCATAGCCCTTGCCCATGCCACATAGTTGTCGCCCGTAAAGGTAACATGAGTGATAATATTTCCCGGTTGATCGCCGGATCCTAAATAGTATGGAGAAGAAACAGTCACGTTCCACTCTCCTTGGTTACCGGTGATCGCTTTCTTCTCATCTCCCATGCTTTCGTGTTCCTTTGCTATTCACGCTGGTGATGCTAAGGAATCTGCACAGTATAAGTTCGAAGCTATGCCGTCAAAGACTCGGCTCTGATACCATGTGATTCCAGAATCTTAATTAGGTTAATTGTGTTTGTCACTCTCATTAATCCTTGGTACAAGAAGTATTTATACAGCCCTAAGTATACAAGACTTACTAAAGGGCCAGTTGGACTAATAAGCTACAAGGCCCAAATAACATATACATAAGTATACAATCCAACAAACTGTAACGTATTAGTTTAACAGGGAGGGGGTATGATTTTTCTTCGCTATATCAGCCACCTTTTCATTTGAGGAATCAACTAACCTAATACATAATCGGGTAAGTTGAGTTTGCAGATCAATTTCATCAGTTCGTTGGCATGCGATTTGTTCCGTGGTTGGTGGAGATTGCATGGCCCAAACACCCAATATTTCAAGTGGAGACTGTAATTTCCATTCCACCATTGTTTTCCACTCAAAGTGGAGTTGTGCTGATTATATGGGGACTATTATATTTTTGAACATCAATTGCACACTAGAGCCACTGAAAGACCCAAATCCAGCTATCATATAGTTACCTCATGACTCATGACTCAAGTTAGTTGTTCCTTCGCATTGTACATTTGTTTCTGGCACTATAAATATCTACAACTATTAAATTTAACCTCAATATACTATTTGAGATCATGACTAATTAAATTTGACCGCGAATTCTATCTACTAGTCTATGGCGGTTATCTATAGGTGATTCAATTGAAATTTATCTCAATATCTACTGACAATTTACTAAGTGGCTCAATTGAAATTTACCTCAATATATGGTGGCGGTTTTCTAGTTGGCTAACACAGGTATGACACATTTCTGATACATGTTGCATGTGCACCTTAGGCGCCACACATGTCATTCACACGCCAAATACATGTCACTCAGATGTACATACGCCCATAATTATGGTAAATGTCTTAGCTTGGTCTTATTTACTCTTTATATTTTCTTTAAGGTAGTAGTTGGCTTACTACAATTGATCTAATTCTACATTATTGCCCCTTCTACTAAGACGATTCACAATAAATTGCAAACCCAGCAAATCATACAAGCTGATCAAAAGCATATCACTACATCGTGAAGAATAATTTACACCCCACAATCCCAAGAACACAATTTTGCATATTTTCATAAGTTTTGACAAAAGTCACAAAACCTTTGATAAATTACCTTTCAAGTAATTCCCCTTTATTTGAGTTACCTATGTGGTTCCATCATTACAAGGACTCGTGTCCAAATCTAATATATTTACAGATTACCCATAACAACTATATATAAGTAATTCCATATACATCCACAACAAGATATTAGATTGAATTAGCAAGCCAACTTATTGTCTAATTCTATGCAACAACTTAAGATAGACGTCAATGGGCAAGGATCGGATGTACTATCTAAACTGTCAATAGAAAAGGACGGTATTTTATCATACTATATGAATTACAACAAACTATAACTATATATGAGAAACAAATAAATGAGGGTTGCAAAATTGGAGCACATGGTGGGGAGAGTCCAAAACAGCTCCACATCTAGCTTGTAATGTACATGTACATATCCAACTAACATGGTCTACATCAATTCAAAACAAATTTATTACATTCCTGAAATTTCAGAAGATTTATAGAAATTATCATGATCATGACTTGTGGGGGAGGATTGGGTTTATGGGGGTGGTGGCCTTCGACTACAAGTGTTGAGACTATCAATCTATCACTATGTACCATATCCATTTGTTTGTTTAATCACGATTATAATTATTACTTCTGTATACTTACTGAGTTACTTTAATTCCTTTGTCCACAAAAATAAAGGAATTGTTCTCCTTAATTTTTGGAAGGAATAGCCTCCCACTCAGGTCCAATCTTCCTAGTTTTGGGTTCATTGGAGGGACAGGGGGCAAGTACAACTGTAGAGCTGTGCATAGGTCCAGATGCGAACCGAATTGGACCAGGTTTGGCTGGACCTGTAGATCGTATTCTTGAATTTCTTGGATTGGGGACCGGACCGGAAAAATCAGGTCCGGACCTATTTTATGAAAAAAAAATCAAAATTTAGCCATATATAAATCATCTTCCGACCTATTTTTCGATTTTAATTTTCTAGAATTCGATTAGACCTCTTAGAGGAAGGAAAACGGAGGCATAAAGTTAAAGAAATGACTTAGCATTTTAATTGAAATTTAGGGATGGAGAAGGGAATAAGTCAAAAATCAATTGTTTTTTAAAAGAAAATTACAAAATTCGAGGTTTCCTGTCCGGATCGGAAACTCGGAATCGGGGTTTTATGCGGACCAAGGACCGAACTTGAATTTTTGGCTCGGTCCGCTCCAAACTCCGATCCGATCCAAATTCAAGTCCGACCCTAGTCTTTGACACCCCTACTTACAAGGATTGAATCCCGCAAACTAGGAGACCTATACAAGGATACTCTTCCTCACGCCCAACTATTAGTATATGCCTTATGTCAAGAGCATACTACACAATCGTGTAATCTTATTTTCCTTATATACCTACTTTTGGTGACTTGGATGGTGAAACTTACTTTTTTTTTGATGTCGACTTATTGTAAAAGCATTGTGCCCTAATATAAGTATGATGTTTAGCCATTTGAAAACATAATTCCGAGTTTGCAGTGTTGTGAAAACCCCACGCAAAATATAAATGTTTATTAGTATTAAACTCCGATAGGCTTACATATTACTTTAGAAAGATATACAAAAATCTTAAGAGTCTTATATTATCATCTCCTACATTGTTCAAATTTCTTGTGCAGATTTAATTTGGTGATTTTCTTGCCAATTATCGGATTTTCAAGTTATTTATGGTTTATTCTTTATTGTTGCGGGTATATTTGCACACAAAATCAATTGCCCCAAGTTATTACATTTCTTTTTTAGTGGGGCCCCAAGTAATACATGACCATTATAATCTATATATATATATATCTAAAATCCAAGACAAACAAATGACGTCTTTGCCGCACGTATCTTCCCCCCCCCCACACAATCAAATGAGATATTAAACAATAAAAATGTGTGTTTCAAGACTCAAACCCATGACCTCTCATTTTATATGCTAATACGCTAACCAACTACACTACAATGCTCATGTTGTCTTTGTGGGGGAAAAAATCATTTAAAGACAAATATTTCAATTTTTGAAGATTTCAAATGCACATCGGTAAATAATTCGGGGCATATGGCCCGGGACAAGAACTAGTTAGAGTAATAAAAACCAAGCAACGAGATAAAGTACACGTATTTCTATAATATTTTTACATTAATTAATTAAGATAAAGTAAGGTAAATAATATATTAACAATTTTTTGGGTATGAGACGATAGTGAATGTAAGATAAGCATTTCTAGTTTCAAAGAGAACAAAAGACTAAAAACAAGAAAAAGAATGATGAATAATTTTTGCGTTGTCCTCGCACATGACTCGACCCAGAGACCGAGACACTAGGAAGGAGGGGAATTGTTAGGCGAATTCTCCTCCAAATGCCCCTCACTTAGGGAAATTTGAACCCCTAACTTGAAGTCATGATGTGGAATTTCCACCAAGCTTGGTTTAAATATATGAAGAAAAAGAAATCAGGGATTAGTTGACTTGTACTTTTATGATATTGCCACGATCAGCAAACAATTTTGCTGGAATAGTTGACTTGTACGTTTTCAGTTTAGAAGTTTTCAAAGTCGTATATTTTTCTCCATACTGTAGAAATAAATGAACTTATATACTCCAACATTATTGAGAGTGAGGGATAGCCTAGTGGTTAGTCTTCACAGGTTTCAGGATGAGCCCGGATCGATTCTCACCCTAGCGGTTGGGATCCCCTTTATTCCCCCTAACTCATCGAGGTTTTCCTTACCTTATAAAAAAAAAAAAAAAAAAATACTCCAACATTACAAATAGAATTGCAACTCCACATAATCCGCGCGAATATCATAAATAATTATTTGTAAATTACATAGGTTTGGCATAAAATTTATACTTCGTACCAGTACTCTTTGAGACTGTTTTGGTTAGGAGAAGTGGTTTTGCCATAGTTTTGTTTGGTTGTTATATAATACCTCTGTTTTTAGTTCAGCATTCTTTTTAAGACTATTCATCAACCAACTTTGTTAAGAATCTCGCACCATTATATAAGAGAAAACATAGTCAGTAGGCCTTAGTGATCCGATGCGATGATTCCCAATATCAAATTTTTATAATTCTCGATAAATGTAAAAAAGCAAATGTTGCAACTAAAAAAACAGAGAAGTACATTACTGAAAATACTTTTCTCATGATTGAAAATTTCTTTTCCCAAGAATAAAACACATTTTAAGGAACCAAACTGTAAAGTAAAATTAATTTACAATTGTATGTTTAATTTATTTGAAAAATATGTTCTTGTCAAAAATAAATTTTCAGTAAAGTTGTTTTGTGTCCAATCAAACAAAGCCCCTGTGAAACTTACTAATTAAATTAGTTAGTTAATATCAACTAAATGGAAGTCTAAAAGGAAAAAAAAAATACAATTAAATCTAATTATGTTAAACAAATTTGGGCAAACAAAATAAATAACAACTTGAAACATAGTCATATATGTGAATGTTGTATATGGTCGAAATTATTAGAATTGGTGAAGTACACCATATGATTGTCCTCTAACATTGAATTGTCCATATCGCAATAACAACGAACTATACGAAAATGAGAATATGATGAAGGCTTCACATTAACGTAAAAGTTAAAAGAAAGTAAAATAACAGTGATATTACCAGGGGTGAAGCCACAACGGGGGCTGGCAAGGGCCCGGTCCCGCGGTCCAACTTTACGGTCCATATATTTTTATAGTGGCCCAGGTGGGTTTTTGAGATTTATTTTATTAAATTGGTTATTATATCATATAATACTCTTATTTGAATGGTAAAGTGGGAATGATAAAGATAATTTTTTTTAAAAAATTTGTTAAAAATATTATTGGCCCCGTTAACTTTTGATTCCTGGCTTCTCCCCGGTATATTATACTAATATTCAAGTACCACATAAGATAATGTAGACCAAACAAGATTTAATTATTTGGTAGGGATTTACCTTAGATTCTAGAGATATGGGGTTTGAATCCTGTCAAGCGGGATAATGGGGGTGTTTGGAGGGTTGGAAACTTGGAATTCCCTTAGACCCTTACCCTTTTCCCTACTATCGAGTTCTTGATCCATAAATATTTAATCAAGAAGCTGTAAATGTTGAGATTTGCTTCAAGTCATTCTCCATACAATTGGAAAAGAATAAAAATATCGTTGTACAGGACTATAAGGTACAACTGCTATAATTCAGGTTGGACTGTCCTATCCACATGAAAGTTCCTGCATGCTATATTGCTATTGGCAACAATATTCAAGTACTGTAGTACTGTACTCTCATTGCTTTATGTATATATGTTAAAGTTACTGTAAGTTTTTCTGTTTATTTCATATATACTGCCAAATTTTCAGTTTCATGTATTTGATCCTATTCGGAGGAGTGAGGACGCTAGAAACAAATATCTAAACATATATGAGCAACAGAAAAACAGTGGCTTAATTAGTGCCGTTAGATACATGGGTTGTTTAATTAGCTTCCATTATATTATTTCATGTGGGTCTCATCATGGTGATCGTTCTGTTGGCATGGTTAGAGACTAATGCCTGTTCAGTACACTTGGGTGTATCATGTATGTATGACTCGATGACACATGATGTACACGTGTTTCAAGGGTTAATGTGTGTATGACAGGCGCGTGACATACAATCACATGTTGCCAAAGAGACGTTGGAACTTAGATATACTTTCCTTTAGGTATGCTCAATAGGATATACAAATTTGGAATATCGAGAAGTTATCTTATACTACATACTCCTATCATTTCTACACATATATAGCTAATTGTGGCTCCATTCATCAATACTAAAATCATCATTAATATAATCTTGCATATGATATTATCATGAAGATACTCCTTACATACTACTCTTTTATCAATTCTACAATCAATCAACTAATTTTTAAACACATATGATGTTATCATGAAGAAGCTTCATGTAAGTGGAGATTGTAGATTTGCATGCCCGACATGGTTACACCAACCGCTCTAAGGAACTTTCCTCTGATTTATCTCACTAAACCAAAGTTATAACAATATAATTATGTATTAGTATGTATGCAAACACAATAATAAAATAATTAGACCACACGTTCAAGAGAAACAAGAAATAGAAAATTAAAGCTTAATCAATGATCGTATCAAATAGAAACCCCTTGAGCTGATCTGTTAAGACTGTTAGGACTTAGGAGGGTGTACGGAAGCTACCAAAACTGAAAGGATATACAATCCATAGTTTATTGTAGTTATTCTTTATTTTCAATCTATCGTGTTTATATATATTCATCCATTATTGTATTTTGCTTTGAGGGACGAGGGTGTAATGTACTAATGTTACATAGGGTTAATGGATTGTACATACTTGAAATCACAGATCCAATATCTGTAATGATTATATGTATTTTAAACGCACGAGAATAATAGTGTGAAACCTATTGAAAGAAGGAGAGTATTGCATGGATGATAGACTAACTCAATAACGCCTGTTAAAAATTGTAACATTTTGACTTTTACCTATTTACATACCTCAACTCGACCTTATTTCAAAACAAATAATTTTATCTTATAAAATGTCATTGAATTTGTATCAATGTATATTTTCATAATTATGTTATAAATTTTACTAATTAACAAAGTTAAAGATATTAAAAGTCAAAATTGTGTTTTGACAAGCGCAAAGTCAAAACCCTGCAACTTTTGAATTAAGGAGGTAACAAATATATATAGTTATAGCCTTATAGATAGATTACTTATATACTCAGGATGTGTCTAAGACAAATTTTATATTAATGCATGCATATTAGAGTATACAATCAGAGGTTAGCTAGCTAAAATGATTGATCATCCAACTAATGGAGTGATTAAGCCAATAATTACCTAGAAAAGGCGTGGAAGTGACCATGATATAATTATATACTACTAGTATATAGTTAAATTGATTATAATATCTCAAACAGCTAAACTAGTAACAGACATAAAGATTCAGAGCTTCATCTGATTTGCACTGACAACAATACTATCAAATTAATGAATACAAAAGAAGATTCAGAGCATCTTGTTTGTGGATTTGTTTTGGCTTGGAAACACTGCGGGATCCCAACATCCTTAGTTGTCTTTCGAGCTTAATAATGTAGGTCAGCCAGCCATACATGAATGGTTTTTGGAGTTGAATGTTCAATATTACAAAAATTGTTTTATTATTTGGTTCCACATATGTTTTTGAGCATATGTGATGATCCTTTGAATTTTGCAAGTGTATCAATTATTGGCTAATAAAAAATACATTTGTTTGTTTCAAAATAAAGGTTTGTTATAGTTGAAATTAAAAGTATTGAGGTGGGTAACTTTTCAAAAATTGAAAGTATTATGGTCTTGAATTTAAAATCATTTAGAAGTTTGGACAAAATTATCTGTAAGCTGCTAATTTTACCATTTGCAAGTACTTCAAAACAAACTTTCATGCATGGAATGAATCCCCTTTTTAAAGTTGCTAATTGCAACACAAGTCAATTCATTTTTTACTGGCCAAATCAACTTAGGGGTCGTTTGGTTTAAGGTATGGAATGGAAAGAGAATGGAAACAACTAGAGGAGATGAATGGTAACAAAAATGGTTAGCTTTATTAGGTGTTTGGTTCAAGCCATGGAATGGAAATGGAATGGTAACCATTACCACCAAATAATGTATTTTGTTACTTGAGGGGGAGGGAAGGGTAACAAATTGGGGGAGTCCATTACCATCAAGTAATGGTAATGGATTGATGAGGGGTTGAACCAAACAAAAAGAAAGGGAATCGGTAATTGATTCTGTTTATTGGAGCCCAAAAATCACAAACCAAACGTGCTCTTAATTAGAGTGTTAACCCGTGTCATATTGTTCCGATTCCATAAAAATTATCGTATATAGTGTAGCACTTAACAATAACCAAGGCGAGGAGGAGGGAAAGTTTGAAAGATGATAATTTCCTTAAAAAAAGACAGGGTAGGAAATATGGTTGTGAATTGTGGAATTAGATGAGTTCTTTTTTTTTTTGACAACGAGAAATCGTACATTAATTAAAAGAGGAAGTACAGCCTAATGCTAATACAACTAAATCTATAATTAAACAAACCAAAATGAGCTTTAGGAGCCCTTACAAACCATAGAGAACAAAAACAACCAAAAACGATAAAGAGTCGCATGAGACGGAGGGCATCGCTGGTCAATGCTGGTGATGGTGGAGACAAAACTTTGGTGACTGATGATAGTGGTAAGAGAAGCGAGTGTCGTTCACGATTCGGAGAACGAACCAACGACGAGCAGTGCATCTCGCCGCATGAGCAATCCCAACAAACCGCTATTGCATGGGATTTTGGGCTCATGATCTTGTGAAGAGTCGCGTTCCTTTGTGACTCAATACTCTCGCTCGAGAGTAGATCAGGTTTCTCCATTGAAAAGAAGAAACTCTTTTGAGTGGGCGTGCTGAAAACCACCAGATGAAACTAGGGTGCCGCCTTCAGATTTGATTTTGTCAAGGCAAGGATCATAAAGATCAATGCCAAGCTAGAGAGAGAGCTAAATAAAGTGAGCTCTCGAACACTTCGCCGGTTTGTGAAACCGGAAAACAGAAATCCCAACCATGAAAAACGTGCATCGCCTCGACCACGCGCATAATCCGCTTGATTCACCGGTACCCACATCACAATTTTCAAAAAAATCACAAATTCTACTGTTATGAATCCCCATGCCATATCCAACCAAGTGACTCCTAAACATTTAAAAAACACCACACATAATAAGAAGCAGAAAAACATACTGAGAAAACAGATAAACATACGTAAAACTTAACCCACTAAGGGAAACTTAACCACCGGGGGAGGGGGAGGGTGAGGCCCAAAGACTAGGGGGGAAGGGGAAAGGGAGGCCCGACGGAAACCGGGGGAAGGGGGTAGGGAAGCCCGACGTAAAAACAGGGGGGAGGGGATAGGGAGGCCCAACACTAAAACAGGGGGGAAGGAGGCGGGTGGCCCGACGCGACACTGGGGGAGGGGATAGGAAGGCCCGACTAACAACGGGGGAATAATGGACGGGGAAGCCCAAGACTCGACGGGTGGGGGCGGCGCAACGGACGACTAACACCAGGAAGGGGGGGGGGGGAAACCGACGACTACTAGGGCGGGAGTCAACCGGTGACACCTTAACAAAACGACAGCATACACCCGGAAAACAAAACGAAGAAGACGAAAACGAAATGGGAAAGGCTAAGGGGGAGGGGTTCGACGGCCACCGTGCCTAGGCGGTCGTCGAGCCCCTAAAGCTTCTAGTTTTCGCTGGGTTTGTTTGGGGAGGAGAGAGCTTTTTTTTGGTTTGCGGCTAGGGTTTTAGATGAGTTCAATTAGTGGAGTAAGGTATACTAGATTAGGTATAACATTTTAAAGCTTTATACCCAAAAATAATATTGAGACTTGTCTTGGCATAACTCTATTGCTAGTTAGAAAATCTATCAAAAGCATACAAAACTATATAGGACTGTAATTATTTTCCTGGAATTATGCTACTCGTTTTTATTCAATTGTAAAATATCCTGATGAAGTAAAAAAGGAACAAACACTTCCAAGTGTGACAGATTGGAACATTTTGAAGTATCTAAAATATGTCCCACATCAACCATAAAATGAGCTACAATTAAGTATTAACTCCCAAACATTGAAGCCAATGAGAGAAACAAGATACACAAAATTAAATCTTAATATTTGTACACTTATCATCATCAACTGGGAAATAAAAGAGCCAAAGAACTAGAAAGCTTCTAATAAAAAGATGTGCTTGTTAGAAAAACATTTGATTTGTACATATGGAGTATATATATAACACAGCATTAATATACACCACAATTTAAAATTGATTAACCAAACACTGGAATACCCTAAGACGATTTAGGATTATTTAAACTTGCCGCTGCTGACATCATCTCACCCACACCACCAGCAGTGATAGCATTTGCTGGATCATTCTGAGCCTCGGCTTCCAATATTGCTTTGGCATCTTCATGTGTTACTGGCCTATCATGCGGTAATTTATCACTAGCATCCTACATTATGTATCAAGCACATCTATATTAGTACATAAATCATCGAATTCTTTTATACATTCATACTTTTACTAAACTAGATCTATTAGAAAGTACTTCTGTAATAAGAAAATAATAATATTTTCATACGTGTTTAGATTTTTTTTTTTTGATGGGCATACGTGTTTAGATAATTTCATTGTATTTATAAAAAGAACGTACCTTAGATATTTGTTATGTTAAAAAGATGTAATATTATTATTCTTTCCTATATCAATAGTATAGTTCTTGCAAGCCTCGAATTGGTACCATTATGACAAACATCAAGAAATTGAATAATTAACCATACCATCATAACTTATCTTATTAAAAGAATATTTAATATCACATATATATGTCTGCAACAAAAGAAGAATAAAATCATATAGGTCCAATCATCAAGACAACAATCTTAAATATTAGTTAACACGCTTTGCCGTAAACTAGATATCAGACAATAAATTTGTTTCACACAATCTATGTAATATCCCTTATGATTGTTTTTTTGACGGGAAACAGGAACCAATATATTAATCAAGCAAACGCCTTATCCGCAAGGACAAGGGGCAAAAGTTCATGATGGTCCTCCGTCCAAACCCCCATTTCATCAAGAGAGAGTGAGAGTTTAGCCATAGAGTGAGCCGCCTTATTACATAATCGATTAACAAGAAAAAGAGCAAAAAACAAACGAGTTTTTAAGAGCTAAAACATCATTTACAATAACTTGAGTGCTTGGTTGTAATACCCCTTTATGATTGCTTTAAAAGAGATTTAACATGCTTCTTATACCAACAAGTTAAGCGTGCTTGGTAAAATGATAAATTCAAATTAAATTACGATAGGATAATTATAGTTGCATTATTCACAATCAAGTAAATAGGAGGCTAAATAAATTAAATTAAGCCAAATATCAAGAGAGCAGAAATTTAAAAAATGACCTACATAATTCTTAACTTTTTTCATGTAGTGCCAATAAAAAGTTGTGCTCTAGTACTTACCCTAAG
The DNA here is from genome assembly GCA_947648045.1 of Beta corolliflora. Lineage (NCBI taxonomy): Eukaryota > Viridiplantae > Streptophyta > Magnoliopsida > Caryophyllales > Amaranthaceae > Beta > Beta corolliflora. The sequence goes on along the minus strand of CANSZD010002691.1, from coordinate 94,138 downwards.
GATGTCATCCATAGTAGTTCTAATTTCATATCGCAATATTTGAGCATTCCAAGCGGCTGCATGGTGAGCCTCCTCGGCAAGGCTACCGTGAGGCAATGTGTCAGTGCCGAGAGCTCTTTTCTCGGCCGCCTCTATAGCAGCTGCATCAGCGCTATCAACGGCGTGGTCGCCGGCGGAAAGTGCTACTGCTTCCAAGGCTTCCCCAATTGTGACCGACTCTCTTTCAGGTGTAGGTTCCGGAGGAGTCAAACTCACTCCCGTAAAATTCGGTTCAACATATTGCCCTACTATCTGTTTTTGCAAATCAAACCTTTCATATATTAGTAAGCAATAGTTAGTGGCTCATTTTATTGTCATTGATAATAAGCTTTTAATGGTGATATTGGATAATATTTATACATCTTCCTCCATGCACTAATAAAGCCTAGACCCGAATCAAGAAGTCGGCTAAAGTGGTGAGCTTTTCAATCTCCCCCATCAATTCCTACCCCAAGCAATTTACTAGGCTCGTAAGGAAAGGCAAAACAAATCACGACTTTTATTTTGAGAACTAGTTTTTAGGTCCGGGTTACGCCTCGCGTAATTTTATCTTTCATCTATTAATTAATATTTTACTTTAAAATGATAACATCAAATATTATTTGGTTTAGTGGTTAAGACTGTAGTATATATGCTTGTGATCAGGGTGTCGAATCTTATACAATGCATTTATTATTATTTTTATTGTATTTTGATTACATGAAGTTAAACACTATAAGGGAAAGCGCTACGTGACATCGTTTCTTATTTAGGATCGCCTTTTAATAGATTAGTATAAATTTGACGTACTCCAATTACAAATTCTATAATGCAACTTGCCACATCATTAGTGGGTTACTAATTAGTGTAAATGAAGATAATGATTAATGAATATATGAAGATACCTATTAAATTACAGATTAATGAGATTTAGGCCTTTTCACACTTTGGAATTCTAAAAGCAGTTTGAAGGTACAAGGCCCAGCTGCTTCACACCTTTTCTTTGACCTCCTAATCTCCTACCAATACCCCTGTGAGGCTACTCTCATGCTTGTTTTGGATTAGGCCAAATCTAGTGAAGTCTAAACACCAAACTAGCTTCAAATATCTCAGGTACCTTTAATTGGATATAGGTGGTAAACTGATCATTTGAATGTAACCAATCTAGTTTAAGCCAAATATAATAAATTTATGGATCCGAATTTAGCTTGGATACATACTGGCCTATAATATATGATATTCCTAGAGAAAACATATAATTTTGATCCTATTATTTTTTCGGACTATTTTTAATTTAGTCAAGAACTTTTTTCTTTGAAGTCAAATCGGATGATCCAGATTAAGCTTTAGACTTACCAATCTATTGTTGACCATAGATAATGATATCTAAGCATGAACATTTTTTTTTGCAAGGTAAGAAAAATGACCTCGTCATCAACGGATTCTGTGACAATCCGAATGCCATTTATATCAGTCTCTACAACTTGAATTCCTTCATTAATCGGGCCCGAATTCGGGCTAATAGAGCCTGATTGCACGTTGATGGAGGCCGCCGATTCCATAACGGAGGCTGGGCTACAAAGTGGAATTTGGCCCATAACTGTTCTCTCTCCTGCCTCCATAGCGGCCGCGTCTTCGGGTAATATGGGCTTATTGGCTAATACTTGGCCCGATACATAGAACACATCACCATACTTTATGGGCTCTTCATTTGATGCCATTGCATCTCGTTGATATTGCTCTTTAGACATTTATATAACACAAAGTGCTTAATTTCCTAATTATGATGCAAGACTATTCCTATGAAGAAAACGATGAGATCAAACCTTAATTTTTGATATATATGTTGGGATTTATTTGTGAAATGTGTGTATATGTTTGACATGTTAGCTTCTTTTGCGCTTCTAATTAATTAGATGCCGTGAAATGTGCAAGTTGATGTTTGCTTAATAAATGGTTGTAGCAAGGATAAAATTTGTCTGGTACCAAAGTATTATGATTTTGGCTTTGTATTTTAGGTTCTCCTATTTATAGTTTTCTTGTTTGCTTTCATTGCTTTCCTATTTCAATGTAAGTTCTCTTACTTCCTTACATATGCATGTACTTTGTTCAAATTGCCAATTTAGAATGTACAATTTCGTTATATTCATTCTATACCCGGATGTAAATTTTACACCCTTTTCACATTCTCCTCTAACGTCTCGTAACAACAGTGTAGCATGACTGATAAACGAGACTTTGCTACACCAAAAGCGAAAGACTTGAAATAGATTGTGCATGACGTGTAAGTACATCGACTTGTAGGATACATGGTACATAATAATCCTTTTCAGAAAGTTACATGGAGCGAGTCTCAGCTTTTTATGAGCCAAAGTGGAAGCAAAATACAGACTATTTTTTAAGGAACATGTGAACATATGATACCAAAAATAAGTAAAGGCCCACATAAACTATAGAATAGCATCACTAACTTTATAATTCTTAGGTTTGATTCAACCTTGCAGCTGCATTCATCATCTCTCCGACGCCACCAATGGTGGTTGCCATTTCTGGATCATTCTTGACTTCAGCTTCCAATACCTCTTTCGCATCTTCACGTGTCACTATCTTATTGTTTCGGTGTTGAAACGGTGGCGGACACAGAGATGTCCGTCAGTAATTAAGGGGGCGTCCGAGACTGTAAATCTGCAAGGAAGACAAACGTAAACTACCCTCGGGGGGATGCGAGGAAACCCCCTCCGACGCTCAAGTCAGTATATGTCCGAGAAGGATTTTAGAGAGAGAGAGAGAGAGATAGAGAGAGAAGGTAAAGTTTATCATGTGAGAGAATGTCCCTGCAGATTAGTACCATTTGGCTATTTATAGTAGTACTATTCATCTGACAGGATGCGTAATCCTTTGACACGTGTATGACTGTAATGAGTCTGACTGGAGGGAAGATTCCCTTGTTTTGTCCTTTAGTGTGGCCGCGAGCACCATCTCGGCCTGTTTATTAGGAATGGCTTGGATCTTCTTGGTGAGATCGCGTCTTAAGTTGCTCATGTCGGCCATATGAAATATGTCCGACACCAAATTTGGATGTACCCGTACAACTAGCCCCCCAGCATCATTGGGGGTCGTGACCATCATTGATGTTTTATTAAGGACGCGAGTGAGCTCGTGCATGTTCCAGATTTTCTTCTGTTGCCACGTGTTGGTCTGGGGAGAAACGTCCATTTCAAAAAGTGTAATCATTACCTTTTTCTGGAATCCCGCCCATTTCCCTTTATCTTTATTAGGGTTTGCTTACGAGGCGACACTTGGCGTGCATCCAGCAGGGCAGTTGATGAGGCATTTAATCCTGGCCGCTGATGTTCGCATTTATAAAGCGAAGTCAGTTTTCTTTTCTCTTTTTTACTCTTCATCTTCAACCTTTCGTAAATTTCTCTGATTTGTGCGATTTTTTCCAGAACTTTAAATTTCCTTTTTCTTGCCAAGATCTTAGTTTTTTGCGCCGGAGTTACTTCGAAAGTATTCTAGGTTACTGTTCATTCGGCACATTCGAAGGATTTCGTCATTTTCGTCCTCCTTTCGCCTGGGTTTCTTCAAGAATTTCGCGCAAAGATTTCGACTTTCCGGTGGATTTTTGGTTTCTCCGGCGTCGCTTGCTTGGGAATCTTTTGCCCGTACTTAGAAACTTTTCGCTGCGCTCTTTCGAGGGGTCGCTTGATTTTCCGGTCAATTTTCCGGCGAAGCTTTCTTCCCAGGTACCTGCTTCAAACCCCCTTTTAGCTTTGTTTCTTTTCTTGCTTAAAATTATGTCGGACCGTTCAGATTGCCAAAAGACCTTGAGTAACAACTTCTTGTCTGAAAGCGACCCTTCATCCCCCTCTTCCCTGCATGGCGGACATAGTTCATCGACTAGTTCTAGGGAGGGAAAAACTCGTCTATTAGCCGACTTGCCCTTAACTGTCGACCGGGATAGGGAACTTAGATCTAAATTTCTTAATGATCGTTCCACTCCTGAACAAGAAAATTTGACCTCTCAATATTTGTCCGCGAGGATGAGTGGTGATAGGCAAACTCTAAGAGAATTACGGCATCAAATCTTAGCTCGCTAGACCGTTAGGAATCCTCCCCCTGATGCTGTTCCCGGACTTGATGTTCAACCGTTGAGGGAACATGCTTGGTTAGATAGTCTAACAGATGCTGGGATTTTAGTTGCGGATGATTTTTACGACCGCCTTGCTCATGATGTCGGCCCTTCTCATCCACCTGTTGTTGATCTAGGTTCGGACAACGACTCTCTTGCTACAATGGACGAGACTGATGGTCCTTCTACTTCTGGCCGGGATAGAAATATTCGTCAAACTGAGGTTGCTTTAGGGGAAAGTTCAAGCATGCCCCCTAATTCTCGGCCCGAGCCCATTCCTGACCGCAATGATGTTGAGCATTCCGGGATCTGGCTACCGGTGGACTACATTAGTGGTCCGAAATCAACGGCTATTTGCAAAATCTGGCGGCAATGTGCCATTAATCTCAATTACTGCGAGGTTGCGGAAAAGTTGTATGCCTTCCCGCCCGAATATAAATTGGTGATCCCGGACAAGGGGTCCAAGGTGACTAATTGTCCGGCAGGGCACATGGCTGTTTACGCGCACCATTTTGAATTTGGGTTGCGCTTTCCTTTATATTTGACCTTGGTAAGAATTTTGAAGGCTTTCAACGTCTGTTTGGCGCAGCTGACGCCCTTGGCCGTTAGAAATCTGATTGCGTACATTTGGACCTGTCGCTATTTAGGTTTCCCTGAGACACCTAACCTTTTTCGTCGGCTTCATTGGCTGCGACGGAACGGATCCACCGAGAAAGGATGGTGGTGTCTAATGACGGCCAAAAATAAACTTACCGTCTACCCTAAGCTGACCGGGTTAAAAGGTTGGCAACCAGCTTTTTACTGGGTTAAAGTACCGGATAATTTCCCTATTCGACGCCATTTTACCAAGCCGGTCACCCGGATGGAGGATATACCCTCCTATGGTCTTTCTACGGCCGAACAAAAGGCCTTTGACTATTTTGAGTCCGAGCTTGGGACTGTTATTGTTGACGGCGAGGATGCCGAGGAAAGGATCCCCTGCACATGGCTCCCCCATGCGAAGTATATATTGGGAAATGAGCCTCTGTCGGCTCTATTTCTTTGTCGGACCCACCCAGAAGGTTTGTCTCTCGACTTGTGGTCCGATATAGGACTTTGCTCTTTGTTGATTAGCACAGTACTAATCCTTATTGGCTTTGCTTTTGCAGGTCCTGTCACTTTAGATCTTGAGGAGTTGGGGCTTGACGAACATCTGAAACCAATGTCTAAAGCTCCTGAAGATCCTGTTTTTGATTATGATACTATTCACAGCCTGACTGGAGGTCTTCGCGGCGCTGATCGCGGACGCGGTAACCGCAATGCTGGGCGCTCTAGTGTCCGACGTGCCGGCCGTAATCCCAGCCGTGCTCCGGGTCGTAGTATCGGTCGTGGGAACCAGGGTTCTCCGCAGTCCATGGTTCAGGTCCCGGTCCGCCGAGGTGGCGGGACCGTTGGTTAGAGGCGGCCCCGTGAGGCCGATAATATTGAGGAGAGCCCCAGTAAGAGGCAAGCCTTGGATGCCAGCAATATCCCGGTTGAGAGTCCGGTCCGGGAGTCTGCGCCTGCCAGCAATCGTATTTCTCCTCTCAATGCTGCTATTGATAGCATTGGGACGGCACTGGGGTCTGGGTCCTCCATGCGCCAGAAGATCTATGATATCCTTAGCTCTCCGAGTTTCTTGTCGAACCTGGGTCCGGGAATTTTTTCTCGGATCCACGAGTGGATTGAGCATAAGGACATAATCCTTAGTACCGCTGTGAAGGCTGCTTTTTCCCGTCCTCCTACTACTCCGGGTTGATTAACCGGAGCATTTATTCACAAATGCTCGGGTTGATTAGTCAACCGGAGCATTTGATAAGTAGCAAAAGCAGTTTTTTCCACTAGTGTTTGTTGTAAGAAGGGGGGATTGAAACAAACTCAGGGATCAAATGTTACAGGATGCAATGAACACTTGATTGCTAACGTTCTCCCAGTTGCCGAGGATGGAGCGCCCCTTCCTTGATGTTTTTGGCGGTCATCTCCAGGCTCTTCTGTTGGTTCTAATAGTTAATTTTCTTGTAATGTGAATATTATTGTCCAACTTTGAATTCGGCCCATTTTGGCATGTAAATTGAATATGCTTTGAATTATAATTACTGTTATCAATAAGGGTATCTGGTGAATTTTTTCATAGGTCAGGGGTATCTGGTGAATTTTGAAAAAAGTAGGGGTATTTGGTGAATAAATTTATTTGTCAGGGGTATTTGGTGAAATAACCGATTATTCAAACAAGAGAAGAGTGGCTCTAAGCCCATTACATAAGATATCTAAACATAGTACTTCTTTAAAACACTTGCATTCCAGCAGTTCTTAAGTTCAATGCCATCCATTGTTCTAAGCACAAAAGAGCCGGGACCAATTTCTTTAGCTATCTGATATGGTCCTTCCCAGTTGGCTGTTAATTTTCCCTCTGTATGAGCTTTCCCGGTGGCTACCGTTCTTCGCAATACTAGGTCTCCCAGCGCTAGCGGCCTTTCTAGAACTCTTTTGTTGTAGGCCTTGCTGATGCGATCCTTGTATGCTGCAGCTCTGAGTTCCGCTACTAGCCTTGTCTCTGGCAGAAAGTCTAGATTCTCTCTTAGGGCCTGATCATTATTTTCTAGATCCTTGTGCTTGATCCGGTAGGACGGTAGACCAACCTCTACTGGCAAAACCGCTTCCGTCCCAAAGGCTAGCTTGAATGGGCTCTCTCCTGTTGCCTCTTTTTCCGTTGTGCTGTTGGCCCACAACACTGCTGGGACCATATCGGCCCAGGCCCCCTTGAACTCATCCAACTTTTTCTTGAGAGCCGCTAGAATCTGCTTGTTCGCGGCCTCAGCTTGTCCATTGCTCTGCGGGTGACACACTGCTGAAAATGCAAACTTTACTCTGAATTCGGACAGGAAATTCTTGATTGGTCGACAATCAAATTGCGCACCGTGATCAAAGACTATTGCAGCTGGTAAACCAAACCTTGTCATTATGTTTTGCCAAATGAACTTTTTGACCTGGTTTGACTTTATCTTTGCCTGTCGGTTACCTTTCGATCCATTTTGTAAAGTAGTCGATACCAACAATCAAGAATTTTCGACCGCCGGTGGTCGTTGTAAATGGTCCAAGGATATCCGGACCCCCACCGCGCAAATGGTATCGGACACAGCATAGGCTGAAGGTCATTCGCGGGCCTATTGATAATGGGAGCGAACTTTTGGCCCTTGTCACATTTTTTGACATAATTTTGTGCGTCCGCCAACATGCTCGGCCAGTAATACCCCGCTCTCAGGGCTTTCAATGCCAACGCTTTTCCTCCAATGTGATTCCCACAGATCCCTTCATGTATCTCCTCCAATATCTTGTTGGACTCCCATGCCGTTGCACATTTTAGTAGCGGCAGGCTAAAGGATTTCTTGTAAAGCTCGTTCTGGTAGATGATGTACCAACTAGCTTGCCGCTTCAATTTCCTGGCTTCCATAGCATTTGAAGGGAGTGAGCCCGTAGCTTATAAGCCACCAATTCACTGAACCATTCACCTTGTTGATTAATGTTATTCACAGTCACAATTTTTTCGTTGATGCTTTTTTCTTTCAAGACTTCCACCATAACAGATCTTTCTATGTTCAGAGTGTCGGAGCTTGCCAGTTTGGAGAGTGCGTCCGCTTTAGTATTATCGGCCCTAGGAATGGCTTGAACTTCAAAGTGAGTCAGCTGGGCTATCAATTCCCGGGCCTTCTCTACATACTTCTGCATATTAGCTTCTCGGACCTCAAACTCTCCTCTTAACTGGCCATTAACAAGTTGCGAATCCGTTTTCAGAGATACACTCTTTGCACCAGCAGCTATGCACATCCTTAACCCAGCGATTGCAGCCTCATATTCTACTTCATTGTTTGAAGCCGGAAAGGTGAACTTGATGGCGTATTCGAAAACGTTTCCTTCTGGGCTAGTCATTACGATGCCGGTCCCTGAACCATTCACTGCTGATGAGCCATCTACTTCCAACATCCAAGTACTCTGTTCAACTTGCTCTTCCTCTTCGTAAGATGCCTCCACGATAAAATCTGCTAATGCTTGGGCTTTTATCGCGGTCCTAGGTTTGTACTGGATATCGTACCCGGACAACTCAACTGCCCACTTCAAAAGGCGCCCAGAACTATCCATCCTTTGTAATGCTTTCTCCAACGGCTGATTAGTTAAGACTTGAATGGGATGACAATCGAAATACGGCCTAAGTTTTCTTGCAGCAACTATCACGGCCAAAGCCATCTTCTCGACCAATTGATAGCGGCTTTCTGGGCCATTCAAGATATGGCTGACAAAATATACCGGTCGCTGCTTCTTTTCCTTCTCCATGAATAAAACAGCCGCGACGGTTTTTGGTGAGGCCGAGATATACAATTGAAGTGTATCTCCCGTCTCTGGCCGGGTGATAGTGGGCAAGGTTTTCAAGTGCTCCTTGACCGCAATGAAAGCTTGGCTTTGCTCTTCGCCCCATTCGAACTTTTTGTTTCCTCTTAACAATGCGAAAAAGGGTAGGGCTTTATCGGCCGACTTTGAGATGAAACGGGTTAATGCGGCCATCCTTCCAGTTAACCTTTGAATGTCTTTAACACTCTTTGGCTCTGGCAGATCCATAATAGCACGCACTTTGTCCGGATTGGCATCAATCCCTCTCTTGCTGACCATAAACCCCAGAAATTTTCCTGCTCTCACCCCAAATACGCATTTCTTTGGGTTGAGTTTCATCTTGTACCTTCTCAGAGTGCTGAAAGTCTCTCTCAAATCCTCGATATGCTCGCGGTCTGATTTGCTTTTGACGATTGAATCGTCTACATAAACTTCGATGTTTTTTCCCTTCTGGTCCGCGAACACTTTATCGACCAATTTTTGATACGTGGCTCCAGCATTCCTCAGGCCGAAAGGCATTGCTTTATAGTTGAACACTCCACAATCTGTGATGAAAGCGGCTTTCTTCCTGTCAGCCTCGAGGAGGCTGATTTGGTGATATCCTGAAAAACAGTGCATGGCCGCTAGTAGAATCTACCAGCTGATCTATCCTTGGCAAAGGATAGCAATCTTTTGGACACGCTCTATTAAGATCTGTGAAATCAACACACATCCGCCATTGGCCATTCGCTTTTTTCACCATAACAATATTTGCTAGCCACTCTGGGTAATCACAGACTTCGATAAAGTCGGTCGCTAACAATTTATTGACTTCTTCTCTGACGGCCTTGTTCTTTTCTATTGAAAAATTACTTTTCTTCTGCTTGACTGGGCGAACCGAGATGTCGACATTCAGACGATGGACCATCACGGTCGGGTCTATTCCCGGCATCTCATCCGCCGAGAACGCGAATACATCAGCGTTTTCTCGAAGGAGAGTCACCAGGTTGATCCTGACCTCTGGATCCATGTCCGTTCCGACAGCCACGGTCCTCTCTGGATCATCCGCCAACATTTCTAACTTGGACTCTCCATCAGGCTTGGGCCTTGGCAAATCTTCTGGCCGAGATTCTAGCTCCTCCATGGTTACCTCCATAGCATTTTCATTCTCTTTCTCAGATTGCTCTTCTGCCACGGCCTTTTTCTTAGCTCTCTTTTCCTTCCTTGATGGCGGACATGATTCTTCAACAGGAACCCTTCTTGCCGGCTGTTTCAGAGCCGTTAAATAACATGACTTTGCTGTTTCCTGATTTCCTCTTATCCTTGCCGTCGTACCCGAATTGGATACATACAGCATGGTTAAGTGATAAGTAGATACCACTCCCTGAACATCATGGATTAGCGGTCTTCCTATTATTGCATTATATGCTCCCGGAACATCTACTACCAGGAATTCAGCCATCACATCTCTGGCTTCGCTGTTCTCGCCAACCCTGACTGGTAGCTTTATAATTCCTTCTGGTATTGCGGATGCTCCAGTGAATCCGATCACTGGGTATCGAACTGGTTGTAAGTGCTCCCGGCCAATCATTAACTTCTCGAAAGTAGATAGGAATAAAATATTAGCGGAACTTCCTCCATCCACCAAAATTCTATGAATCAAGCAGTTTGCAACTTTCAAGGTGACCACCAGTGGGTCATCATGAGGATATACCACATGCTTTGCATCTTCTAACGAAAATGACATGGCCGGCATGGCTGGTGGCTTTCTCCACTGGCAACTCTCGTTAAAGTTAACCTGATGCCGGAATTCCTTGAGACTAGCTTTTGCCCCACTGACACTTCCGCCATGGATTGGGCCGCCACTGATCACGTGTATTTCACCTATCCGAGATTGAACATTCTGATCTCTAGCTTTTACCAAGTCACCTTCATTGGTCTGAGCTTTATACTGAGTGAAGTATCCTCTGCGGATAAGATCTTCCAGATTATCCTTCAGGTGCCGGCAGTCTTCAGTAAATGACCGTGATCCCCGTGAAAATCACACCACTTAGTCTTATCACGGTTCTTGTGAAACATTTTTTCTTGGTCTCTGCCATTTGTCACTTTCTTTGTTCATGGTGAATATTTGTGCCCGGGAAGTAGTGAGTTGGGTGTACGCGTCAAATCTATCTTTGCGTTCACTTTTTTCCCGGCCATCTCGCTCGTTCTCGGTCATTTCCTTTTTTGACCATATTGGACTCTTTTCATTCCTCTCGGCCTCGATCAGCTTCGCGACCCTTATCCTTCCGTGACTTATCCTCTTTCTTCTTGTCGGACTCACGATATTGGCTGCTAGCTGCCTTGTCAAATTCTTCTCCTCTTATGAAATCATTTGCTTTGCCAAGCACTGGCCCTAATGACGTGAAAGTCTTTCGACCAAGATAACTTCTGAATGCAGATCCTTCTCTCAACCCAGTCATCAGGGCTAGGACCGCCACATATTGCTGTAGCCTAGGAATGGATACGGCCTCAACATTGAAGCGTCCAATGTAGTCCCGAAGGGATTCTGCCTCTCCCTGCTTTATCGACAATAGTTCGCCAGTAGTGCGCTCACGGCGCCTATTGCTTACGAAATGAGTACTGAACATGGATGAGAGCTGGGAAAAACTGGATACGTTACCAGGCTTGAGACTCTTGAACCAAGTCTGAGCGATGCCAGTGAGAGTGGACGGGAATACCTTGTACCAGATTGCATCTATTTGCGTGTACAAGTACATGTGTCCTTCGTAAGCCGCGATGTGGTCGTCCGGGTCTGAACTACTGTCGTACTTGAATGATGGCATTTTGATTCTTGGCATCGGGTGGTTTAAAATCTCTGGCATGAATGGAGAGAGTTTGGGCTTGATCAACAGGTGTCCGCCAACCGAATAGTTACTAGCACCATGGGTGCTGTACTCTCGGTACGAGCGACTTTGGTTCTCGTCCTCTGAATAATCAAGCTCTTCTGTTTCCACCAACGTCTCTTCATACTCAGGATCCTCCAGTTGTCTTTCCAACTGTCGGCCCTCTTGAGTGAAGGACCGCATTCTTCTTACTGGCTTACCATCAGTATTTCTTCCCCCTAATGGCGGCATTCGTTTACGGGGTGCTCTAGCATTGGGGGTTGGAGTATTACCATCAGGTTGAGGTGTGCCTGCTAGCATCTGGATGAAGGATGCTACCGTCTTCAACTGCTCCGGAGAGAATTGACTCAGCTGAGCCAGATTGATTGGAACTCCATTTGGATTTACTTGAGATACATTGTTCTCAGGAGTTTGCTGCTCATTGTTGTTCTCGGGCACCCTTGTATTGAACTGAGATGCACCCAATGGTCCGGTAATAGCTGGCTGAGTGGATCCCTGTCCGATCTCAAACCCTGGTGGACCACGACTTGCGTTGCTTGTCTTATCCATGACTGCTTCACAAAGATGGGAGGCCCCTCCTTCTAGCGCCAAGTTGTTTCGGTGTTGAAACGGTGGCGGACACAGAGATGTCCGTCAGTAATTAAGGGGGCGTCCGAGACTGGAAATCTGCAAGGAAGACAAACGTAAACTACCCTCGGGGGGGATGCGAGGAAACCCCCTCCGACGTTCAAGTCAGTATATGTCCGAGAAGGATTTTAGAGAGAGAGAGAGATAGAGAGAGAAGGTAAAGTTTATCATGTGAGAGAATGTCCCTGCAGAATAGTACCATTTGGCTATTTATAGTAGTACTATTCATCTGACAGGATGCGTAATCCTTTGACACGTGTATGACTGTGATGAGTCTGACTGGAGGGAAGATTCCCTTGTTTTGTCCTTTAGTGTGGCCGCGAGCACCATCTCGGCCTGTTTATTAGGAATGGCTTGGATCTTCTTGGTGAGATCGCGTCTTAAGTTGCTCATGTCGGCCATATGAAATATGTCCGACACCAAATTTGGATGTACCCGTACACTTATCACACACCAACTTGTGACTAGCATCCTATATAACAGGTTGGACTCTATTATACCCTCAAGGTCTCATCTAACCAAAAAAACAATTACAACTTCTCTAGTTTATTGGTTTTTTAAATAAAAGAAAAAAATACAGTAAACTTTGTGAACTTCGTTCGTACACATTATTAATGTGAACTTTCTATTTGTTTTCTACAATGAACCAGATCGAGTAATACAAATAGCCCCTCCCAAGACAGGGTGTTAGTTAGGTAGTTAAATTCGAGTATAATTTAACAAATCATGTTCGAAGTCAGTATAACACAGATAGTGTGATTATTATTATTTTCAGATGGAAGGAGTATAGGTTACCTTAAGGACATCGTCAATAGTTGTCATATATTCTTCTTGGGGTGCTCGAGCATTCCAAGAAGCTGCATAATGAGCCTCGACTCCAAGTCCCCAGCCCGGTGGGGGATCGTTGCCGTCTTGCCGACTGCTATCTTCTCGGCAGCCTCAATTGCGGCTGCATCAGCTCTGTCAATGGGCTGGTCACCAGCACAGCGTGCCACAGCATCTAGTGTTTCTCCAATTGTGACTCCCCCCTTGTTTACTGTTGTTGCTCCTGCAGTAGGAGGGACTCCTACAAATTTTGGTTCAACGTATTGCCCTACTACCTGCTTATTCGAATGTTGCCTCATATTAGCATAAGATCACATTATCACAATCTAATCAAAACAAAACAATCCAAATCCTTAATGTGCACTATAATTCACTGTTTTAAAAAGGCTCTTGTAAAAATGTCCACAATCCAAATCCTTTAGAGTTAGTCTTGCGTGGACCTGGTCCACAATAATATTATTGTGGACCAAAGCCACTTATTTAACATAGTGACTTTTTTTTTCCATACAGTAACATTTTAAAATCTTAAGTTACATTATACAGTTATTATCTACCATAGTGACCGTTTTTTTAATATGGTCACTCTTTCTCACATTAGTTTGTCATAATGAAATTTTCATAGTAACCTTTTTTTCACGTAGTCAAACTTTACAATTTATATCTACTCATCTTTTATATCTATTTTTTATATGGTGACCCTTTTTTTTTCCATAAATAACATGAATTAGCATTAGGTCCACACTAAATTTAGTGTGGACCAAGTCCATAAAAGTTTTTTACAATCCTTTATATTGATTACTTTAACGGTAAACAAATTTAAAAATTTATGACTTTTTATATTGATCCCAAATAGACATACTTCTTCCACCCAAATTAAACAATAAACATGTTCTTGGTGTAGAGAGAGCCATAGGCCCATAAGGACAATTGATATAACAGGGATTTGATCTCAATATTTACTTTTGAGCGTCATCTCTTAAGACTTTAACCAACTAAGTTAGTTGACATCTACAAGACTCTAAATTAAAACATACAAGTAGGGACAAAAAAGACCTAACCTCGTCGTTGACCGATTCTGTGACAATCCGAGTACCATGATTCCTGGTCTCAGATTCAGTGACCCGAATACCCTCAGTAGTCCGACGTGAATTCGGGTCAACGTGGCCTGCTTGCACATTAGCATCGGCAGCAGATCGCATAAGAGAGGCCGGACCACCAAGTGGACTGTGGCCCATAACTATTTCCTCGGCAGACTTCATAGCCGCTGCATCTTCTGGTAGAATGGGCTTTTCCGCTGCTTGACCTGAAACATTAAACACATCTCCATACTTGATGGGCTCTTGCTGCTCCGGCCCACCTGCTTCTCTTTGGGGCTGCTCTTGGGCCATTTTTTTCAGTTAATATATGGTCTTTTATGGATTATTAATTTCTAGTTAGCTAAAGAGAAACCTTTATATACTGCAAAGAACTTAACAATGGTGAACCATGAGAACACATGGCTTCTTTTGCTTTTGAGAGTATTGATTGTGGACACTAGGATGATTGCAGAATCATACACGTGCCCAGTTAGTGTTTTTGGTGCTAGATACATTATGCTTGCAAATTAGTAGGTGCACACGTCTGTATGGTGAGGATGGTGCGCACGGTGAACATCAAGCACTAGGTTATGAACCTAAAAACCAATACCATACTAACAGAGATGTACATATGTTCATTTGGCTTATTAGCCATGTACATGTGTTCATTTGACTTGTTATTCATGTACATTTGGCATGTTAGCCATGTACATGTGCGCACCTTCCTCACCATACGGACGTACCTTCCTCACCATACGGACGTATGCACCACCTATGGATTGCATTATGCTCATATTGATATCTAATTTTATACAATAGTATATGATAATTCCATCTTACTTCCTATTTCCTTAAAGATTAATTATGAGAATTGTCGATGCCATATACTACCTCTATTTTATTTAGATGTAATATTAGATTATTCTAATCCACCCACTAAAAAGGCAAATTAATGTTGCATCTAAAAGAATGTATATAAATTACCATCAGTATATCAATAAGGTTTTTAAATCTTTTTGTGTTTTTATTTGTTACGAATGATTTGTTCTTCCTATTTAAATTTTTTTTGTGAGATAAAAATGGCAAACAAATAGGAAAGGAGTATCTTTTTATTGTATGGTTCTTACCATACAATTACAGTTTGGATGGAATTAGAAATATATTAACGAAAGAATTAATATATAACTCGACCGATCTTTAGGATTCATTACTCTTAGAATATGTTGTAGTTTATTTTATGAAGATAATTCATAATAAGAGTCACTTTACACACCTATATACTGTATATTCATGATTCATTACTCATTATGTAACACCCAAAAGTACAAGAGCATCATATTATTTTCTACTCCCATAAATTTATGTTACTCTAAAATTTATACGAGAGGAAAAACCACTAATTCCATTTTAGTTAAGAAGTGCTAGTAGAATAAGGGAACACTTCGTCTTCAACTTGTTGGTTGACAATATCTTTTACATCTTTTCGAACTCCTTTTTCTTCATTGCCTTCTTTCTCTCTCCTCTAGGGGTGAAAGTTATTCGGATAAAATCCAAAATCCAATCCAATCCAATCCGAATTAGTAATTCGGATCGGATTCGAACTGTGTTCGGATTGGATTCGGATTGAAATTTTTTTGAAAAAATAGATTTTCGGATTGGATTGAGGGTAATTGGATCCAAAAATCTAATATAACCAAATAATAATATGCCTTGTATTATGTATCTGGATAGGGCTTAAGTGCTTAACTGAAGTTTTTTTTTTTTAAAAAGCCTAGTCTATACCCCAGTAGGCGTAACACTTCAACCCTTCCCCTAAAACCCTAACAGCACTTGATTCCTCATTTCCTAAAACTACTAGGTTGTTGTTGTGCTTAATTTATTTCATCGAAAAACTAAGTTTTAAAAAATTGAATTTTTGGATCGGATCCAATCTAGAGTATGAAAATTCGGATTGGATTGGATCAGATTCAAACTCTAATTGGTTTGGATTCGGATTGGAAAATTAAAATCCAAATTTTGTTCGGATCAGATTGGATTAGACCCTAATCCAAACCGTACACCGAACTTTCACCCCTACTCTCCTCATAGTTGCATACTTGCATATGCTTCTTCTTCAAGATTAGTGGGCTTTTTTTCTTCTCGGCCTTTGACTTCATATAGCTTTTGGTTTGGAGCGTTTTTCTCATTATTAATTCCCTGCTAAGGCCATGTTATAAATTAAAACAACTTAATTCAGCTAAAAATAAAGAGCTAAAATGGTAGAGTATTCATTCATGCATGCTTTAGTCTTTTATATATGCAAGTTATAAACTAGATTGTAATAAAAGTTTTGTTTGGGCCCATTTTCTGGATTAGCCCATTTACGGTGAAATTACTAAAATACCCCTGCATCAAGGGAAGACAATCCTCCACCGACTGGAGCTGACTAAATTGCCCCCATTTATTGGAGGTCTCATCCTCTATAAATAGGGGTTGTCTCATCAGACAAAGGTATTCAATTCTAACCTACAAAAACCAGAGCATCTCTCTCTACATTGACTCACTTTCTCTCTCTACCTCAATCTCAACTGACTTGAGCGTCGGAGGGGCTTTCCCGGGAACACCCCCGGACCAGTTTTTCCTTGTATTTTGCAGGATGGTCGGAGACCCCTTCCTCAGCACCTCAGACCTTCTCGGGATTTGAAGACTCTCAACACTACACTCACCTTTGACAGTTTCTAGGCAGAAACAGTTTGACGCCGTCTGTGGG
Source organism: Beta corolliflora (assembly GCA_947648045.1). Classification (NCBI taxonomy): domain Eukaryota; kingdom Viridiplantae; phylum Streptophyta; class Magnoliopsida; order Caryophyllales; family Amaranthaceae; genus Beta; species Beta corolliflora. The sequence goes on along the minus strand of CANSZD010002691.1, from coordinate 77,446 downwards.
GATGCTACATCTCAAAGTCACATACCGAGAGCAACATGACACCCGACTAAAGAAAGACAAGAGCTTATCACCTGGGCCGAAGAGCTCCCATTCTGTCGTCATACCACACCTAGTGTGGAACCAACTCATTAAGAAGATGAGAGATCTACCTCTCGGGATGAGCAGAACAGCCTCAACATCTGGAACTAATTTCCACTGAACCCACCTCAGTTAGTCACTACGACTAACCCAGAGAGGATAGTCGATCAGTTCAACTAGACATTCAACGAAGTATTCAAGAGCTTCTATCCAGCATGTCGCGATTCCACAGCAGCAAGTCGGCGTAAGATGGAGCAGGACACATGCCAAGTTGTCAACAATCTTGAAGCAAGTCAGGGAGAAGGATCTCGCAGATAGTACTTGCGCATCACAAGCCCTCGAAGAAAGTGTGAAGGGGTCCCTCTAGGATCCAACAAGCACAAAGAAGGAACATGCAACTCGGGCCCTCAACAGGTTCTCGGGACTCTTTCATGGTATCATCACGAACTGCCCAACATTTAATATTGGGTGGCAGCACGAAAAGAGATTTGTAAGTCTATCGGCGAGAAATCATGGAAGCGAAAGGTGAGGCTCCCTCCCGGGAGTCCACGGACAACAATCATAATCAAAACAATCACCCTCGGTATAGGGCCTCCACCCTCGGGTCATGGAAATGACCCTCAATTTAACAAGATCCAAAGAGAAATATGCCTTAGCCTTAAAGGCATACTATCAAAAGCCTTACACTATCAAAAGTGGATACCTGAAGACTCGGACCAACATGGGCGAGCAAAAGGAAACTCGAGAGAATGAAAACCTCCTCGGGAAACACAGGGCTCATTCGCCTCCCAAGTCCAAAACTACTCCAACGGTACCCCCTCGGTCATGAGGAGTTCCCCAACGAACTTAATCCAAAAACGGCCAAGTATAGTGCATTGGACCTACTCGGGATCCGAGTAGCGTCGTGATACCTCCTCGGGAACATGGGGCTCATTAGCCCCCCCGAGTCGAGAAACTCCATCATTAGCACCTCCTCGGTCATATGAGGAGCGTCGTATTAACTTAGCCGAGAAACGGCTAAGTATCAACAATTGGACCTACTCGGGATCCGAGTAGCGTCGTGATTCCTCCTCGGGAAAATGGGACTCATTGGCCCCCCGAGTCGAGAAACTCCTTCATTGACACCTCCTCGGTCATAAGAGGAGCGTCCTAGTAACTTAGCCGAAAACGGCTAAGTATGAACAATTTGAACCTACTCGGGATCCGAGTAGCGCCGTGAGACCTCCTCGTGAAGCATGGAGCTCATTAGCCTCCCGAGTCGAGAACATCTCCAAAGGCACCTCCTCGGGAAGCACCGGGCTCATTAGTCTCCCCGAGTCGAGAACATCTCCGGAAAACAGTCACCCTTCTCGGCCTTGCCAGGGGACTCAGGACTTGCCCTAAATTTGGCCAAGTACCTCAACACCCAACTCGGGACTACCATGGAGGGCTCATTAGCGTCCGAGTTGGTGCATCACCCTTCTCGGCCTTGCTAGGGGACTCAGTACATGATAAATTTGGCTAAGTATCTGAGCATCCAACTCGGAATTACCATGGAGGGCTCATTAGCATCCAGGTTGGCACATCACCCTTCTCGGCCTTGCCAGGGAACTCAACACTTGGCCTAAATTTGGCCAAGTATCTCAACACGCAACTCGGAACTATCATGGAGGGCTCATTAGCACCCTAGTTAGTGCGACACCCATATCTTAACACCCAACTCGGGAAATTTGGGGCTTCCCCCAACTCGGGGATTGAGTTCATCTCGGTTCCCCCATGAGGCTCACCCAGCTCGGCCTCAAAAAACATAACATATGGGGATCCCGCACATCAGGGCACCTAGAGACAAGGCGCAATCTTGAACCCTCCCTCCCTCCCGAGATAGACATAGTACTCCAGAGCAGGAGCCTCTCTCAGGTTCCGCTGGACGACCGCTTCGGGAAGGAAAGAGGCTACCTTATCCGTTCATCCAGCGTGGGGCTAATTACTTGAACTCATCAGCTGGTCCAATAAATACACTCGACGAAGGTATGATAGAGTTCGTTAGGCCCCCGAGTCAAAAACTACTCCAAATGAAAACTCCTCGGCCTAGCATGGGGCTCAAAGCCCCCCCCCCCCCGAGTCGAGCACATCTCTCGTGGTACCTCCTCGGCCATGCCAGGAGTACCCGACCACTTAACAAAAATAGCTAAGCGCAAACAAATGAACCTCCTCGGCCTAGCATGGGGCTCAATAGCCCCCGAGTCGAGCACATCTCTCGTGGTACCTCCTCGGCCATGCCGAGTACCCCACCACTTAGCGAAAATAGCTAAGTGCAAACAAATGAACCTCCTCGGCCTAGCAAGGGGCTCAATAGCTCCTCCGAGTCGAGCACATCTCTCGTGGTACCTCCTCGGTCATGTCAGGAGTACCCCACCACTTAGCGAAAATAGCTAAGTGCAAACAAATGAACCTCCTCGGCCTAGCATGGGGCTCAATAGCCCCTCCGAGTCGAGCACATCTCTCGTGGTACCTCCTCGGCCATGTCAGGAGTACCCGACCACTTAGCAAAAATAGCTAAGCGCAAACAAATGAACCTCCTCGGCCTAGCATGGGGCTCAATAGCCCCCCGAGTCGAGCACATCTCTCGTGGTACCTCCTCGGCCATGCCAGGAGTACCCCACCACTTAGCGAAAATGGCTAAGTGCAAACAAATGAATCTCCTCGACCTAGCATGGGGCTCAATAGCCCCCCCCGAGTCGAGCACATCTCTCGTGGTACCTCCTCGGCCATGCCAGGAGTACCCCACCACTTAGCGAAAATAGCTAAGTGCAAACAAATGAACCTCCTCGGCCTAGCATGGGGCTCAATAGCCCCCCGAGTCGAGCACATCTCTCGTGGTACCTCCTCGGCCATGCCAGGAGTACCCTACCACTTAGCAAAAATAGCTAAGCGCAAACAAATGAACCTCCTCGGCCTAGCATGGGGCTCAATAGCCCCCCGAGTCGAGCACATCTCTCGTGGTACCTCCTCGGCCATGCCAGGAGTACCCCACCACTTAGCGAAAATAGCTAAGTGCAAACAAATGAATCTCCTCGGCCTAGCATGGGGCTCAATAACCCCCCCGAGTCGAGCACATCTCTCGTGGTACCTCCTCGGCCATCCCAAGATTACCCTACCACTTTGCAAAAATATCTAAGTGCAAACAAATGAACCTCCTCGGCCTAGCATGGGGCTCATTAGCCTCCCGAGTCGAGCACATCTCTCGTGGTACCCCCTCGGCCATGCCAGGAGTATCCCACCACTTTGCGAAAATAGCTAAGTGCAAACAAATGAACCTCCTCGGTCTAGCATGGGGCTCAATAGCCCCCGAGTCGAGCACATCTCTCGTGGTACCTCCTCGGCCATGTCAGGAGTACCCCACCACTTAGCGAAAATAGCTAAGTGCAAACAAATGAACCTCCTCGGCCTAGCATGGGGCTCAATAGCCCCCCCGAGTCGAGCACATCTCTCGTGGTACCTCCTCGGCCATGCCAGGAGTACCCTACCACTTAGCAAAAATAGCTAAGCGCAAACAAATGAACCTCCTCGGCCTAGCATGGGGCTCAATAGCCCCCCGAGTCGAGCACATCTCTCGTGGTACCTCCTCGGCCATGCCAGGAGTACCCCACCACTTAGCGAAAATAGCTAAGTGCAAACAAATGAACCTCCTCGGTCTAGCATGGGGCTCAATAACCTCCCCGAGTCGAGCACATCTCTCGTGGTACCTCCTCGGCCATCCCAGGATTACCCTACCACTTAGCAAAAATAGCTAAGTGCAAACAAATGAACCTCCTCGGCCTAGCATGGGGCTCATTAGCCTCCCGAGTAGAGCACATCTCTCGTGGTACCCCCTCGGCCATGCCAGGAGTATCCCACCACTTTGCGAAAATAGCTAAGTGCAAACAAATGAACCTCCTCGGCCTAGCATGGGGCTCAATAGCCCCCCCGAGTCGAGCACATCTCTCGTGGTACCTCCTCGGCCATGCCAGGAGTACCCCACCACTTAGTGAAAATAGCTAAGTGCAAACAAATGAACCTCCTCGGCGTAGCATGGGGCTCAATAGCCCTCCCGAGTCGAGCACATCTCTCGTGGTACCTCCTCGTCCATGCCAGGAGTACCCTACCACTTAGCAAAAATAGCTAAGCGCAAACAAATGAACCTCCTCGGCCTAGCATGGGGCTCAATAGACCCCCCTGAGTCGAGCACATCTCTCGTGGTACCTCCTCGGCCATGCCAGGAGTACCCGACCACTTCGCGAAAATAGCTAAGCGCAAACAAATGAACCTCCTCGGCTTAGCATGGGGCTCAATAGCCCCCCGAGTCGAGCACATCTCTCGTGGTACCTCATCGGCCATGCCAGGAGTACCCCACCACTTAGCGAAAATAGCTAAGTGCAAATAAATGAACCTGCTCGGCCTAGCATGGGGCTCAATAGCCCCCCCGAGTCGAGCACATCTCTCGTGGTACCTCCTCGGCCATGCCAGGAGTACCCCACCACTTAGCGAAAATAGCTAAGTGCAAACAAATGAACCTCCTCGGCCTAGCATGGGGCTCAATAGCCCCTCCCTCCCCCCGAGTCGAGCACATATCTCGTGGTACCTCCTCGACCATGCCAGGAGTACCCTACCACTTAGCAAAAATAGCTAAGCGCAAACAAATGAATCTCCTCGGCCTAGCATGGGGCTCAATAGCCCCCCGAGTCGAGCACATCACTCGTGGTTCCTCCTCGACCATGCCAGGAGTACCCCACCACTTAGCGAAAATAGCTAAGTGCAAACAAATGAACCTCCTCGACCTAGCATGGGGCTCAATAGCCCCCCCGAGTCGAGCACATCTCTCGTGGTACCTCCTCGGCCATCCCAGGAGTACCCTACCACTTAGCAAAAATAGCTAAGTGCAAACAAATGAACCTCCTCGGCCTAGCATGGGGCTCATTAGCCCCCCGAGTCGAGCACATCTCTCGTGGTACCCCCTCGGCCATGTCAGGGGTACCCTACCACTTAGCGAAAATAGCTAAGTGCAAACAAATGAACCTCTTCAGGAAGCATGGGGCTCATTAGCACCCCCCGAGTCGAGAAACTCGTTCATTGGCACCTCCTCTGTCATAAGAGGAGCTTCCCACTAACTTAGCCGAAAAACGGCTGAGTATCAACAATTTTGGACCTACTCGGGATCCGAGTAGCGTCATGAGACCTCCTCGGGAAGCATGGGGCTCATTAGCCCCCCGAGTCGAGAAACTCGTTCATTGCACCTCCTCGGTCATAAGAGGAGCTTCCTACTAACTTAGCCGAAAAACGGCCAAGTATCAACAATTTTGGACCTATTCGGGATCCGAGTAGCGTCATGAGACCTCTTCGGGAAGCATGGGGCTCATTGTCACCCCCCACTCTAAGAACCAACTCGGGCAAGGAGTGCCTTGGCTTGACCCTCTCGGTCTAGCACCAACTCGGGAAAGTATCCCCTCGAGAATGGCATATCCCTTGGTCTAAAAACCAACTCGGGCAAGGATGCGGCAACATGAAGCTACTCGGGGTTTGTGAGGTTCCCGGCTCGGGGGAATTTCCAAGAGGGCACAACAAAGATCATCCAGATTGTGTCTGGCGCACCCTAGAGCTTGCCACGCTACAGCCATGCATGACACGCGCTAGTACGTGTTCGGCGCCAACTTCCGTGCTCGATGCACTGTCACCCCCTCGAGGAAATCCCGAGAGCCTCCCCCTCGACCCATGCGAGCCTTCGGTCATCCCAGAACTCTCCCCTCAACTCGGGATCGAGCATATGCACGGATATGGAACCTCGACTCGGGAAACGAGTCACTCGGGCTGTAGGATATGAAAGCTTCGTCGCTCACATTACTCCCGAGTCCCGTGCATGATTCTCTTTGGCTCGGGCAGCATCCACTCGGGGATTCACAAGAAGCCCCTCGACAGTGCACGTTGTCCCCTCCATGGACTCGGGATCCACCCCGACTCAACACCTTTTATCACGAGAGCTCAACTCGACTCGGGATCTGCTCTCTCGCTGTCTCGCACATGATCTGCTATGTGTGCCTGACTTAACCACTCGGTAATCTGGGCACGCAACTCGGGAGTTTCTTCTTCGACCATGGGAGCCCCTCGGTCATTGCGTAGGGATGTCCCCTTGTTCCCGAGGGCATGACTCCCTTCAGCCAGCCCCGAACGCTCCTCTCGACTCGGGACTCAGCCTGGTGCTTCACCAGCCCCCCTTGTTCCCGAGGGCATGATGCCCCTCGACTAGGGATTCAACCTGGCGCTGCACCAGCCCCCCCTTTGTTCCCGAGGACATGATGCCCCTCAGCCAGCCAACGACAAGCGCACCACTCGGGAATTCACAAGCAGACCCTCGACAGTCCACGAGAGCCCCCTCTTTGGACTCGGGATCAACCCCGACTCAATTCATGAGAATCATGGGGGCCTCGGCCTAGCATGAGACCCCCGTGCTTGGTTAATCCTAGCGCCAGATAGCTAACTCAAAGCATCATTCAACCTCGGCAGCAACATTATTATTCCGCCAACCAACCGCATTAAAAATGGTGGATTTTCACTCCGATTACTTGACGTGGGGCTAATTGTTTGGGCCCATTTCCTGGATTGGCCAATTTATGGTGAAATTACTAAAATACCCCTGCATCAAGGGAAGACAATCCTCCACCGGCTGGAGCTGACTAAATTGCCCCCATTTATTGGAGGTCTCATCCTCTATAAATAGGGGTTGTCTCATCAGACAAAGGTATTCAATTCTAACCTACAAAAACCAGAGCATCTCTCTCTACATTGACTCACTTTCTCTCTCTACCTCAATCTCAACTGACTTGAGCGTCGGAGGGGCTTTCCCGGGAACACCCCCGGGCCAGTTTTTCCTTGTATTTTGCAGGATGGTCGGAGACCCCTTCCTCAGCACCTCAGACCTTCTCGGGATTTGAAGACTCTCAACACTACACTCACCTTTGACAGTTTCTAGGCAGAAACAAGTTTAGATTGTAATAAAAGTTTGAATATAGATACGGGAAATTTGTATTGGACACCTGGTCTAGGAGGGCAAGTGTCAAAAGGCAAGGCATCCTGCTTGGCTAATTTAGTATTCGATAAGGAATTGAGGTTGGCTCAAGTGGTGAGTTTTCCCATCTTTCCTAGCAAAGTTTGGGGTTCAATTCCTACCTTAAGTATTATTTGCTTTGAATTTAAGAGGAGTTGGGGGTTGGGGTGTATGGGTTGTAAATTTGTAAATTGTAAATGGGCATCTGGGTGAAGGCCCTGTACGAGGGCAATCCAAAGAATTTTTTCTTGCCTATTAAAAAAGAAATTCAGTAATGAATGGTAAGTACGTTACTCTTCTTAATTATATGACTACTTTTTTGTGATCTATAAACTTTTGTGTCTAAGAGTTTTATGTTGATTCTTTAAAAAAAAATGATAAAGTAATCGGTTAGAACTATTGGGATTATATTCAAAGAAGAGAAATTGGTTTAGAATTATATATTAATCTACAAGAGTTCGGGTACCTAATTTTTCGACACACTTAATATGCTTCGTGATCTCTATTTATATAAATATGAGTGAAATGTTGTATCTATTCCTCGATAGACATGTCTCTTGAGTAAAAATTATATCGAAAATTCGAAGATGCGCACGGAAGCACCTTCCTTTAGGTGCGCACGGTCTCCAATAAACATATGCAGTTTTCCAATGAACATTTGTGGGACCCACCTCAATTTCTCTTTCCTCAACTTTTTCACCCCATGTGCGTTGTAAGCCAATAAACATCCAGATTATTTCAATGGACATTGTAATATAATGAACACACGCTATTGTTGATTGAATATTTGCAATTTTGGAATGAACATTTGTGGGACCCACTTCAATTTCTCTTTCCTCAACTTTTTCACCCCATGTGTGTTGTAAACCAATAAACATCCAGTTTATTCTAATGGACATTGTAATATAATGAACACACGCTATTTTTGATTGAACATTTATAAAAAAAATTGGTGTAATAAACACATTCTTTCTGTTGAATGAACAATTGCAATTTTGGATTGAACATTTTCGACTAATTTCAAAATTCAGAATGTTTTCGAATTTTAAAAATTCAAAATTGCCGCTGATTTTCAAAATTCAAATTTCAAAATATTTTTCAAATTTACTGTTGTTCATTTCTCATTTTATTAACATATTGTTGATTCAAATGTTAGTTTGTTCATCCAAGTTCTTCAAAATGTTCTTTCAAATTACTTATATGTTCATTGTGATAAATATTTATGTTGTCATTATTATTCTTTGTAATGTACAAATATGATTTTGTAATGAACAACATACTATCTATAATGAATAACCCAGCTGAATAGTTATATAATTATCAAAAAAATAAGTAATTACAAAATATGGTTAATTCAAAATGTAGTATGTACCCAAATGTAGAAATATAACCAAAATGATACAATATTTCTCATATGAACACCAATATCGAGTTCATTAAGAAGATATTCTTGCTTGAGCTTCCTTCCATTTCCGATTGATTTGATTTGTGAGATCTCGACACCATAGTGTATCATTAGCTGTCTGAACTAGTCGAATTGAACTGATACAAGAAAGGAAAGAGCAGTAGTTAAAACAAAATTATTCAAGTTTATAATACAATGAACATAAGCTTTCAAACATACAATTAACACATTCTAATAATACAATGAACATGCTCCCACACACAATAAATATATGACCAAATATAACGAGCATGTGACTAAAATGAACATGCTAGTAATACAATGAACATCAGCCTAAAAATGTGCACCTTGTATTTGTAAATAGTACAATAAACATCACATAATCATACAAAGAACATTTGAACAAATATCACACATTTATAGATAAATATATGATAATCAACTCATCATTAATTCATATCATTTTATTGAATATATTACAAACACACAATGAACATATGACTGAAATGCAATAAACATCGGACCAACATGTGTTTCAGTGAACATATGCTAATAGGAATAGGACAATGAACATATGCCATAATTCTTGTTATTAATGCAAATTAATATGTGTCAAACACACAATGAACATATAAACAACTGTATCTAAAATCTGAACAAACACATAATAAACATATGGCTAAATATAATAAACATATGACCGACACAAATTCAATGAATACATTGTAATAATACAACAAACATATATTTACAGTATAATGAACATTACCTGGTTTTTTTCTAGATGTTGAACTCGTTCATCGTCTCCTTTGTTCATTGGGCACTCTCCTTTGTTCATTCGGATATCAATTGCAAGGTTGTTTTCATTTTTTCACAAACCACTATCAAAATTTTCACTAGAAAAGAGGGAAAAAAATAAGAAATGAAAGTGCATAATGTAAAAAAATGTTCTATTTTCTTATCAAATGCATAAATCTAATACCTTATGTAGCCGATTTTGCTTTGCAACTTGTTGTGTTCATCTTCATGTACGAAAATTGTGCAAAAAAATGAAGAATTTGAAGAGTTTGATGAGAGATGTTGGAGGATTTGGGGAGAAGAGAGAGAAGTCTCTGAAAATTTGTGTGGGAAAATGAAAGTAATGAATTCAAAAAATAGATTTGATGTTTTTCGGTGTTCATTGGAGATCAATAGGTGTTCTTTCCGTGCGTTTTTGGTTTAATGAACCCGCGTTTTATGTCTTGTGTTGCTGCGTTTTGGATGATGCGCACCATCCTCTACCTACACTCGTGCGCACCATCGACCAACTGAAATTATATATGCCAAACTCACTAAGAAATGTATGTTGAGTATCATTATTTTTCATGAAATAAATAAACAAATCCATGCAACATATATACTTTAATACGTAATATTGCATTTCAAACCACCAAGCTAGACTATTAGCACGAGGTTTCTATGTTTTAGAGCCTTAGAGGCATGGGTTCCCGTACTTCCCCCTCGTAACACAATTGAAGTTGATTGAAGTTGCAAAAAATTGGTTAAAAGTATCTCTTTTTTTTAAAAGTTCTTTTTGGTATAATAGAAAGGTCAAAACGGTTAGTTTTTTTTCCGATATAGACATTATTCCTTGTGTACATGCACATTTATAAGTATATTAGCCTTATATGCATGCGATGAGTGCGTTAATTTTAAAACTTGTTATTTTATTATATACTTCATCCGTACTATAGTTATGATTACACTTAAAATGTGAAAGATTAATAGTTAGATGAATTTAGATATATTAATTGGATAATATAAAAAACTAACAAAGGTTGTGAGTGATTTTTAATATTATTTTTTTGTGAATGAATTTTGAACATAAAGAATATACATAATGAGTTGGTTTGACTGAATTATTGAGTATCAAAGGTAGTGAGTGTTTCAGGCTTTTGAGGGGACGTCATGTTTACCATCTTCTCTTATAAAAAACAGGTCAAGATATTTTGTCCATTTAATTTTTTGATTGAAATATTTGATGCATATACCATTTTTATCTTGTTTAGAATGACAAATTAAAATGAGAAATGGTCTAATTATTTTCTTTTGTATTTTTTTTCATTCCATTAGATCATTAAGGGTAATGTTGATTTGAGTGGCCCAAATTCCTCTTTGGCCCAAATCATATGCTACCCACACTAAATATATGTCGGTAAGTTTCAAGAATCATCTAGTAAATTCATGATATGGTGAAAATTAGAAGGGGTGATGCTACGTGGTTTTTGCTAGATGGATTCTAGAGCTTTCTAGCTAAGCTCTTCTTGTTCCTCAACTAACCGACATTGTACACCTATAAATAGAGGTGTTGACTTCATTTGGGTATCATCACAAGATACAACAAGCCATCCACAACAAGCATCCACATTCTCATATACACACAATCTCCTACTCCACTATTCACTCTAATTTTTATCCTTTGTGAGTTTGTAACTAAATATTGTGAGAGTTGTAATTTTATCTTTACCCTATTAATTTGGGGTACTTGTACTCTCATAATTTTTATATAGTGGATTTTGGCGCTCGTCGTCCGTGGGATTTTTACCTCATTTAAGAGGGTTTTTCCCACGTTAAATATTGTGTGTCCGTTATTGCTTTTCTTGCATTATTTTCATATTAATTTCTCGATCTTGTTACGTTTTCGCTACGCTCTTATACCTAACAATTGGTATCAGAGCTAACGGTTCAATATGTCGACTGTAACTAAGTTCGACATCGAGAAATTTGATGGCAAGATAAGCTTTAGTATCTGGAGGATCCAGATGAAAGTCGTTCTTACCCAGAACGGATTAAAAAAGGCTTTAGAAGGAAAATCTAAAAAGCCGACAACGATGACCGACGAGCAATGGGAAGGGATGGATGAGAAATCAATGTCGGCGATCCAATTATGCCTAGCCAAGGAGGTATTACGCGAGGTCATCCATGAAGAGACCACAGCCGGGCTATGGTCAATGTTGGAGTCTCTCTATATGACCAAGAGCCTCGCCAATAAACTCCGTCTCAAAGAAAAGCTATACACAATTCGTATGGCGGAAGGTACTTCCATTCAATCTCATCTAAATGAATTTAATTCTATTCTTATTGATCTTGAAAATTTAGAAATCAAGATTGATGATGAGGATAAGGCTGTTTTATTAATTGTGTCCCTACCTCCCTCTTACAAGCACTTTAAGGAAATTATGTTATATGGTAATCATGATACTTTATCTTTTGAAGATGTTAAATCTAATTTACTCTCAAAAGAAAAATTTGACCTTGAAGTGCATACTAATGATAAAGCTGAAGGTTTAAATGCAAGAGGGAGATCACAAGAAAGAGGAAGTACTCATAAAAAGAAATTTAGATCTAAATCAAGGGGACATAAATCAAACATAACCTGTCGTTATTGTAAGAAGTCAGGGCATGAAATTTCTGAGTGTTATAAGTTGAAAAATAAAAAAGAGAAAGAAGAAAAATCTAAACAACCTCAAAAATCCAGCCGGCGGTTTCATTGAAACTGACTCTGAAGGTGACTCGGTATTATTGGTAACTTCTGAAAAGAAGGATCTTCATGAATGGATTCTTGATTCTGGTTGCACCTATCATATGTGTCCTCATAGGGACTGGTTTACCACTTATGAATCTGTTGATTGTGGTACTGTCTTAATGGGAAATGATACTCCCTGCAAGACTATTGGAATAGGTTCAATCAAAATCAAGACTCATGATGGCGTTGTCAGGACTTTAACTAAAGTTCGTCATATTCCTGACTTAAAACGCAACTTAATTTCACTGGGCACTCTTGAGTCTCTTGGTTATAAATTCTCAGCTCAAGGTGGAGTTTTGAAGGTTACTAAAGGTGCCCTGATTGTCATGAAAGCCAGTAGATATGGCAGTCTGTATGTCTTGCAGGGACATACAGTGACAGGGTTCAGCGCCTGTTTCATCCTCACTCTCGATGCTGATCTCACTCAGTTGTGGCATATGCGCCTTGGCCACATGAGTGAGAAAGGTATGGACATCCTGAGCAAGCGTGGTCTTCTTACACCTGGTACTGGTAAACTGGAATTCTGTGAGCATTGTGTTTATGGGAAACGGAAGAAAGTAAGTTTCTCTACTACTACTCATAGTACCAAAGCTATTCTTGATTATATTCATTCTGATTTATGGGGACCTTCAAGGGTCACATCTTATTCTGGCAAACGTTATATGATGACCATTATTGATGACTTTTCTCGTAAAGTCTGGACCTATTTCTTAAGACAAAAAAATGATGCCTTCCCTACTTTCAAAAAGTGGAAGGCTCTTGTTGAGAACCAGACTGGCAGAAAAGTCAAGAAGCTCAGGACTGATCGGGGCTTGGAGTTCTGTGATGGTGAATTTGAAGAGTTCTGCGCACAAGCCGGTATTGCTAGACACAAAACATTACCCGGCAAGCCTCAACAGAATGGTGTAGCAGAACGTATGAATAGAACTCTTCTCGAGAGAGCTCGTTGTATGCTCTCTAATGCTGGATTGTGGCATCGCCGTGACCTGTGGACGGAAGCCGTCTCCACGGCTGCTTATATTGTCAATCGTTCTCCACACTCTTCTATTGACTTCAAAATTCCAGAGGAAGTATGGTCAGGTACAACTGTTGACTATTCTTCTCTTAAAGTATTTGGTTGTACCGCTTATGCTCATATCAATAATGGGAAATTAGCTCCCAGAGCTGTGAGATGCATTTTCATTGGTTATAAATCTGAATCTAAAGGTTATAGATTATGGTGTCTTGAGTCTAAGAAAGTTATTCTTAGTCGAGACGTCACTTTCAATGAAAATGCAATGTTGAAAACCCTTGGATCGGAGTCTTCTATTTCTTCTAACACAGGTGACCAAAATGGTGAGAAGGTGGAGTTGGAGACAAGTAGCCGGTCTCCCATGGTTGATGTTGGCTCTTCCTCAGGCTCACAGTCTAGCAATGAAGCACATGATGATGATCATGCTCCAGTTACCACTGATACTAGCCAGCCACAGCAGCCAGACTATAATCTCGCAAGAGATCGTCCGAGAAGGCAACAAAAGAGATCCACGAGATATCCAGAAGAGGAGTACGTGGTTGCCTATGCTCTCACAGGTAGGTGAAGAAACTCCAGTTGGGGTCGAGCCATCTACTTATTCTGAAGCCATCTCGGATCCAAATTCATCTAATTGGCTCGTGGCTATGAATGAGGAGATTGAAAGTCTCCACAAGAATGGTACTTGGGATCTGGTAGAGCTACCTAAAGGCCGAAGGGCGCTTACATGCAGATGGATTTACAAGCAAAAAGAAGGAATCCCCGGGTCGAGCTCCGCAAGATGGAAGGCACGCCTTGTTGTCAAAGGGTGCAATCAAAGAGAAGGTATTGACTTTAATGAAATTTTCTCTCTCGTTGTACGTCATACCTCTATTAGAGTCCTTCTTGCATTAGTTACTATGTTTGACATGGAGTTAGAGCAACTAGATGTCAAAACCGCTTTTCTTCATGGAGATCTTGAAGAAGAGATATACATGAAGCAACCGAGGGATTCGTTGTTCCCGAAAGGAAAACCTTGTTTGTCGCTTGAAGAAATCCTTATATGGCCTCAAACAAGCTCCCGAGAATGTGGTACAAGAAATTTGACTCTTTCATGATTGGACATGGCTACACACGCAATCAATATGATCACTTGTGTTTATTTCCACTGTTTGATGGAGTATATGTCTATCTTGTTGTTGTACGTGGACGACATGCCGATAGCATCTTGTGATAAGTCTCCGATCAACAACTTGAAGTCTCAACTCGCTAAGGAGTTCGAGATGAAGGATCTTGCGCCGCAAAGAAAATTCTTGGCATGGAGATACATCGAGATCGACAAGCCGGAAATTATACTTATCACAGAAGAATTATATCAAGAAAATTCTTGATAAATTCAGCATGAATAACTGTAAGTCTGTCTCTACTCCTCTTGCTGCTCATTTTAAATTATCATCTACTTGTTGTCCACAATCAGAGGAAGAAAAAGAAAAAATGTCTAGCATTCCCTATGCTAGTGCAGTTGGTAGTCTCATGTATGCCATGGTCTGCACTAGACCTGATCTTGCATATGCCGTTAGCATGGTGAGTCGGTATATGCACAACCCCGGAAAAGATCATTGGAATGCCGTTAAATGGATATTCCGTTACCTAAAAGGTACCATAGATCTGGGGTTGGTCTTTGATAGGACCCTAACATCTTCAAGTGATGTTGTTGGGTTCGTTGACTCTGACTATGGTGGTGATCTTGACCGTCGAAGGTCACTCTCAAGTTACATCTTCACTTTATGTTCTGGTGCAATAAGTTGGAAGGCTTTGTTGCAGTCTAAGGCTGCTCTCTCTACAAATGTGAATCGAATATGTTGCGGCTTACGAAGGTATAAAGGAGGCTACATGGCTGCGAGGCCTTGTTATAGATCTTGGAGTTCCACAAGGTGTTACCATTGTGTTCTCTGATAGCCAAAGTGCTATCTTTCTCACCAAGAATGATGCATATCACTCCAAGACTAAGCACATTTCAGTCAAATACCACTATGTTAGAGATACAATTGCTGAAGGTGAAATTATTGTCAAAAAGGTTCACACTTCAGATAATCCAGTAGATATGCTTACAAAGCCACTTCCTACCACTAAGTTCGATCATTGCTTAAACTTAGTGGTATTCATTCTTGCTAGGCCTGCTGGGGCTCAGACGACGAGTGGCCTATGGAATTTGTTCCAAGGTGGAGATTGTTGATTTGAGTGGCCCAAATTCCTCTTTGGCCCAAATCATATGCTACCCACACTAAATATATGTCGGTAAGTTTCAAGAATCATCTAGTAAATTCATGATATGGTGAAAATTAGAAGGGGTGATGCTACGTGGTTTTTGCTAGATGGATTCTAGAGCTTTCTAGCTAAGCTCTTCTTGTTCCTCAACTAACCGACATTGTACACCTATAAATAGAGGTGTTGACTTCATTTGGGTATCATCACAAGATACAACAAGCCATCCACAACAAGCATCCACATTCTCATATACACACAATCTCCTACTCCACTATTCACTCTAATTTTTATCCTTTGTGAGTTTGTAACTAAATATTGTGAGAGTTGTAATTTTATCTTTACCCTATTAATTTGGGGTACTTGTACTCTCATAATATTTATATAGTGGATTTTGGCGCTCGTCGTCCGTGGGTTTTTTACCTCATTTAAGAGGGTTTTTCCCACGTTAAATATTGTGTGTCCGTTATTGCTTTTCTTGCATTATTTTCATATTAATTTCTCGATCTTGTTACGTTTTCGCTACGCTCTTATACCTAACAGGTAATTTAGTATTTTCAGATGGGCACACCATCTTCCTCCCCCCTTTCCTTAGATAATAGAGATATAACCTTATTAGCTCAACTACCGGTAAAGCTTATACACTCTTTATCGTATCTGAAGTTGTGAATCCGAAAACTAACGTTTGGAAATGAACTTCATTTAAGATCAACATCTTTCTTAATTATTGTATTAAAATAATATATACCTCATATGTGAAGTACGACAATAGTCAACTAGCTAGGATTTACATATAATGCGCAATTAGTGCTGATGAATTTATTACCTCATGCATGGCACGTGTTTCAAGCTATAGTACTTTGTTATTGCAATGAACAATTTTCTAAGTTCTATATAATCAATAGAATTATTTTAAACCTTCTTACAACAAGGTGGCATAATATTGGAGTAATACTGTAATACCACTATTATATCATTTACTCGACTCTAAGTAACACGAAAAGTATTGCATGTAACAGACGTACAAGAAAGTAAAAGCTCGTACACATAATAGTAGGAACTAGGAAGGGGAAGTCCGAAGGAACTTCCTTACGTACATGATTAATTACCCCTACCTAAAACAAGACAATTAGCTAATCCTAGGCTAATTTGCACAAATCCAAAAACTTAGATTTACACAGTTGATAATATTTTACACCATTGTACCACGGACGCTGCATTATGTGTGTGGATACTAATTTCTTCCTAGACAATGCTTGTTAGCAACTTCATTCATTCCTTCAACTTCTGTTGGTTCAACCTTGCTGCTGCCGCCACTGATTCGCCAACTCCGCCAAGGTTGGTAGCCATTTTCGGGTTATTTCTCATCTCTGCCGCAATCACCTTCTCTGCGTCTTGCATGGTTGCGGGTTTATCATCTCCCAATTTTGTTGTTGCATCCTATTAAGGGCATGCATCCAAATCTTAATAGTTAGTTGATTACTCCCAACAAATTTGGTGCAATAATCCGATATCCTTACTTTATTGGTGTTTGATTTCCGAGTCATCTAATTTAATGAATTAAGAACTCACAAATTTCAAATCCAAATTTAGATCCAATAATTGTGTCGAGCCATTTGTCTCAAAAAATCAACAAAAGATCGTCGTCATCTAATAGTTTAAATTCAATAAAAATTAATGGCTAGCTTTTAATATAATTCAAAACATATTGATAAACTCATATGAGTATAGCTCCTCACCAACATATTTTCCATTTATAGCTAAACCCTGAAAGATAAGTGTGGGTGTTACCCTGAAATGGAAGGACTAATAGTCTAATAGTCTTAATACATTAATAACAATCCATGCATATTAATATTATATGACTACCACAAAATGTTGAATGAAATCTGATGAAAAAAGTTTTATGAGCTAGCTTAATCTGTAACTATTTACATATAATCATGACTCGAAAGAACATACATGATAAAATTAATGTTCATAAACTTAAGTTGTTAACTATATACTTCTTTTGTCACATTCGATTTTTGGCGTTTGTTATTTATCTGGTTAATGGTTATAGTAATCCAAATTTAATCGACTACATACTCATCCATTTAAAAGAACAACTTGATTAAAAGAAATCGTGTTAGATTTGTTATAATATGTATTTTCAATGAATCAACTTTTACTAATAATATATAACTAAAAATGCTACATACCACGAAAATTACATGCACCTATAACATAACAGCGGAGGAAGGAGTATGACATTCAATTACCGCAAGAACATCTCTGAGGGTGGTTTTATTTTCATCACTCATGATTCGTTCATTCCTGGTGGCAGCGGACTGCGCCTCCGCTCCAAGCCCACCAGGCGGAGTGTCAGTGCGGCCTGTGGCCCGCATCTCCGCGGCTTGAATGGCGGCAGCATCAGTTTGGGTTATGGGCTTATCCCCGGCAGATATTACAGTTGCCTCTAGAGCTTCTCCTATGGTCACCGCGTCGCGGTCCAGTGCTGATGGTGGAGCCACCATCTTCTCCGGGATTGGATTTGGATCCGGGTTCGCATATCTGGCTACAACCTGTACGTAGTTGTATCATGCATCAATGAAATGATAAGAATAAGAAGTTGCATGCTAAAGTAAGCAATCCCCATAGTATAGTACACACTTCTATGTCATTGTTTCGTGCTAACTAATTAAGAACTAATAGACTATAATAATTAATCATAACAACCCATAAAAATATAGTACACAATACGAATCAATTGGTTATACTTAGCGTTAAATCTAATAAAAACACGAAAAAGTATTGAAAAATAAATATGATCTAAATTTAATTGATTTAAAAGTCAAAGCGTTGAAAATATATTAACGGCGCGTTTCGTTAGTGGTACTAAATGGTGGTAATGGTAATGGTTTCTAGTGTAAATTTGTGAAGGCATTCCCATGTCAATCTCCATGGTAATGATACTTTATCCCCAAACACCTATTTTCTTCCTAAAATTTCATTACCATCCATTATCACGTGAGAAGGTGGTATTAGGTGGTAATGGAAATTTATGAAAGAAAACACATGTTTTGACATCAAGTTTTATTACCATGGATGTCAATATTGAAATGTCTTCACAAACTTACACTAAAAAGCATTATCATTACTACAATTTAGTACCACTAACCAAACATGCCGCAAAAGTCAATCAAAGATTGGTAAAGACTAGAGTACAAAATTCAATATATTCATTTTAGATCATCATCTCTTTTAATTAAGAACAATTATTATTTATTCTAAATGCCATATAATGATATATTAATGATAGTTTTCCTAAACTCTTACAAAAATGATCTAAGCAAAAGATATGCACTAGATGATATCATTAAAAAGTAAGTGCAACAAATAATGAAACAAAAATGAGGGAGAATTACACAAAATAGAAGTAAATAATACCTGGTCACCAATAGACTCAGTGATAACTCGTTGACCATCAACAATGCTCTCAGTAACAGTCATGCCTTGGTTTC
Organism: Beta corolliflora; assembly: GCA_947648045.1. Lineage (NCBI taxonomy): Eukaryota > Viridiplantae > Streptophyta > Magnoliopsida > Caryophyllales > Amaranthaceae > Beta > Beta corolliflora. The sequence goes on along the minus strand of CANSZD010002691.1, from coordinate 58,585 downwards.
TCCCTACATCAGTGGCGGAACCACGTGGTAACGCGCCGGCTTGGACGTTCTTAGTGGCGGCCGACTGCATGACAGCGGCCGGACCACCTTTTTGGGTATGTCCCAACACTTGGTTCTCAGCGGATTGCATGGCAGCAGCATCTAGTGGGGCAATTGGTTTATCTGCAAGCTTTTCAGACACCAAGAAAACGTCCCCATATTTGATGGGCTGCTGCTGATCTTGCTCTGTGCCACTACGCTTGGGTTGCTCTTGAGCCATTTTTTGATGTTTTTACTTGGGCTTTAGTTTGATGATTGTGTTAATGTTTATAAGATAACTTTTGTACCATGTACATGTACTAACTAGAAACTACTACGTTGTATGTGATTAATTAAGCGGTGAAAGATAAACATGCAAAGTTTAAACGGTATGCCTAGAAACATGGAGTGTATATAGCTTACATGTGGACTTTTGGGAGCTAAGTTTGAGATGCCAGCATGACTCTCACCTAGTTCCTTGCTTTACAAGTGTCAGGTTTTCTTTCAGCTCTATCATGGCATATACCTCCTTTGTTATCTCTTAATTAGTACTCCGTATCCCCTTTATATCATTTTATCTTTCTCAATTGAAATCTTGACATTATTTACGATTAGAGGTAATCTTTTAAATTTCTTTTGATATACTTCATCGTTTTTTTTAATTGCACCATTTACATTTTGGCACTATTCACCAACCAACTTTGTTAATAAGTTATTATCTCACATTATTATATAAGAAAAAATATAATCGAGTGAGATTTGTTAGATTCGTCTCACTACGAAAATTCCAATATCAAATTTTTATACGCAATTAGAAATATTAACGTTCAAAAAAGTGTCTCAACTAACGTGAAAATGCCAATCGTAAGACATAGGAAGTATAAGGAAAAAAATTTGGTCATGTGAGCCTCTAGAAAAAAATAGAGCCTTTACAAAATTCAATTTTACTAATATATAGTCCAAGAAGCGCAATGGAAAATACGCACTATTTAAAATAGAAAAGATGAAAAATACAAAGGGAGAACCACTTGACTTTTATCTCTATTATATAAGAGAAGGGGGGAGGAAGATGGTGTCCCCCTCTAATAATACTAAATTACCCTTAATGATCTAATGGAATGAAAAAATACAAAAGAAAACAATTTAAGAAACCCTTTCTCATTTCAACTTGTTATTCTATACAAGTTATAAATAGTATATGCATCAATCAATCAAAAAATTAAAGGGACAAAATATCTTGACTTTTTTTTTATAAGAGAATGGTATACATGACGTCAATCTGAAAAGTTTGAAACACTCACTACCTTTGATACTCTTTAAGATAGTCAAACCAACTCATTATGTCTATTCTTTTTGTTCAAAATTCATTGCAAAAAATTAATATTAAAAATCACTCACAACCTTTGTTATCGTTCTGAAAAATTAATATTAACTATAGTAGGAGAGAAAATCAATCCTTAAGAAAGGAAAAGCAACTTTATGATTCAAAGTGAGTAATTAATGATGGTTTAGTAAGATAAAGTAAGGATAATATTATCAACTAAAGTTGCTCTTTTTACCAAAAGTGGAATTGTTGCAATAGATATAAAAACACCCAAAATGATAATTGTTGCAATAGAAAAAGAACGGAGGAAATATATATATAATAATCAGCTACTCGAGACTATATGAAATACGGAGAGATGATATGATATTATGACAATCTTTTGTGAGAAGACATTGTTTTTAGTGTGATGAGAGTCATAGTAAGGTAGACAGGATTTAATTCAAGATATTGAATATTACCTCAAAAAATATACCAACTAAACTGTTGTGTTTTGAACTTTGAATATTTTGATGATGATAAACACCCTATGCTATAACATGAATATTTGCAACAGTGATCAAGCTATCAAGATTGGATGATTGAAGACAAGGAAGCTTAGGTCTAGTTATATTGAATTCATGTGTATGCAATGTAATTAACATATTAGAACTTTGTGCTAAAATTAGAAATATGAAATTAGGATGATTAACTATTTTCTTAGAGTTAAGAAAATAGGAGATTATATTAATTTCATGTTTATATGGTTTAAAGAAAAAGAAGGGAGAGTTTTGATAAAACAAGGTTTTCGAAAAACAGTTGTAATAAGAAAAGGATTTTTATTTTCGAAAATCGGATTTAAAAAGAAAAGGTTTTTAATTTTCGAAAATAAGTTTTAATAAGATAAACATTTTTTTGTTTTTGAAAAAAGATCAAGAAAACGTAAGTTGAAGATTTTCGGAAAAAAGGAAAGTGTTTATGAAAAGAAAAACTGATTTTTAAAGAAAAGATTTTGGATAAAAAACTGATATGAATAAAATTGAGATAAGATATGGAGTAATCCTTATCTTACAAGGAGTAAAGGAAATCAGTTTTTTATAAAAGATAAAATTGGTTTTTGAGTAGGAAAAGAATTTTATCCCTTTATTTTAGGAATAAAAATTGTTCAAAAAGATAATACATCTTGGAGAAGGATTCTTATTCAGTTGATGGAATTATATAAGGGATAGAAATCATTATAACAAAACACGTTTTCAGATTTAGAGAGAAAAATATTTTGAGAGCTGAAAACGATCTCCCAGAGCACAGTGTACGACACAGAGTTCTAGTAAGTTAAGGTTTCTAAACAAAGTTTGTAACGATCCTCTATTTGCTTGAATAAGAAGCACGTCTTTGAGGAATCTTTCTTTGTGTAATTCTTATATTATAGGAGAGTAGCAACACTTAGGGTTAAGTGTTGGGGAGCACTACTAGAGTTATTAGTGGGGGAATCGAATTGTATCAAGAGTTTGATATTTTACGATTCAAATAATAAAAGAGTAGTTTGTGTGGACGTAGATCTCAGAGGTGAGATTGAACCACGTTAAATTCCAGTGTTTTATTATTTGATTTCATTTTTTATTGTTTGATTCATTTTCGGTTGAGCAAAAACATAAATCGGAGATTTTACGAGTGAATAACACAAGTGCACCAGCATCGTGCCATAAGGGTGTTTTTGCGAAAATCGATTAGATTTAGCCACTCAATTCAACCCCCCTTCTTGAGTGTCACCTTGTGTTCCAACAAGTGGTATCGAGCGAGCTATTCTCGAAAGGCTCATCCCTAGAGAATAGAAGTCATGAACATGCAAGATGACTCTCGAGATAGACACACAAAGTGCCCAATTTTTAACGGAAAAGACTATGGATGGTGGAAGGCTAGGATGAGGATCTACATCCAAGGATCGGATTATGAATGCTGGAAAGTCATAAGAAAAGGACCAATCCTTATCCAAATCAAAGATGTTGAAGGAAATATGGTCGACAAAGATGAAGATGACTACAATTCATCGACTATGCAAAAGCCGAAAAAAACTTCAAAGCTATGAGTATTCTCCAATATGGAATTGGACCCGATGAATACTCAAGGATCTCGGCTTGTACTACAAAGAAAAGAAATATGGGACACGCCGGAGTTGGCCCACGAAGGTACGAATGAGGTAAAACAATCTAGAATAGATTTGCTTGTCCAACAATATGAATTGTTTACTATGAATAAGGACAAATCTATTAAAGAGATGTTCACTAGATTTACACTAATCACTAATGAATTACGTTCTCTAGGCAAAACATATACTTCTGAAGATTTAGTGAGAAAGGTGTTCAGAAGTTTAACAAATCGATGGCTCCCAAAAATAACCTACCGTTATTCAAGAAGCTAAAGATTTGACTAAACTTTCACTAGAACAACTTATTGGATCATTAATGACTCATGAACTTGTCTAAGATTCTAAAAATAATGAACCAAAAAGTAAAGGTATAGCCTTGAGAACCGAATTGGAAATTGAAAATAGTGATAGTGATGATGATATTGATTTTCTTACTAGAAGATTTAAAAATTTTCTCAAAAAGAACAAAAACAACAATCCTAGAAAAGATGAAAATTTCAAAGGTAAGAGCACTACATCTAACTTTAAGAAAAGTGCTGCTAATTCGGGTTGTTTCAAGTGTGGAGAGTTAAATCACAGGATAAAAGAATGTCCCTTATGGAATGATGAGAAGCCTAAAGAAAAAAGGGATCAAACAAAGAAGGAGTTCAAGAAAGCAATGATTGCTTTGCCGTTTGGGGAGATTCGGATTCGATGAAGAACGATCGGAGGCACAATGCCATGAAGAAAAATTATGTCCGAATGATGTACGAGACATCACGAGAGAAGGGCACAGTGCGGGACGACTCTCACTTGTGTCTAATGGCGAAAAGTTCAAACTACCAAGATGAAACCGAAGACAAGTGAGGTAAGTCTTCTTTCTCTGAAACCTTCAATACATCTTCTTTCAAAAAACCAACTTGTTACTTTGCTTGGAAATATCATTGATGATTGTCAAGAAATGAATGATGATTTTTCAATCATGAAAAAGGAAGTAAAAAATTTAACTAAGCAAAAGATTGGGTTGGAATTGGAATATAAGGATTTATTAAAGGACTGTAAAGAACTGATGAAGAAGAGTGATGAACTTGAAAAAATTATTGAAGAGAAATATACTGAGATAAACGCTCTAAGATACGAAAAGTCTCTTGCTAACGAAATCGTAAATGACACAGTGCCATACACTGTGTTAGAAGCTGAAAAATCGAGTCTTGAAAAGCAAATTGAATCGCTAAATCATGAGTTAGTTGAACTAAAGAATTCAAGACAGAAATCAAGAATTGTTCCACTAATGCTGCCTAGTGATGCTAAGATAAGTGAAGAACTTGATAAAGTTAAGAGAGAATTAGAAATTTCGAGAAAAAGAAATAGTGATCTAAATACTTGGAATCACAATTGACTATTGCTCGAAAAATCGAGTTTTGAACTTTGAATATTTTGATGATGATAAACACCCTATGCTATAACATGAATATTTGCAACAGTGATCAAGCTATCAAGATTGGATGATTGAAGACAAGGAAGCTTAGGTCTAGTTATATTGAATTCATGTGTATGCAATGTAATTAACATATTAGAACTTTGTGCTAAAATTAGAAATATGAAATTAGGATGATTAACTATTTTCTTAGAGTTAAGAAAATAGGAGATTATATTAATTTCATGTTTATATGGTTTAAAGAAAAAGAAGGGAGAGTTTTGATAAAACAAGGTTTTCGAAAAACAGTTGTAATAAGAAAAGGATTTTTATTTTCGAAAATCAGATTTAAAAAGAAAAGGTTTTTAATTTTCGAAAATAAGTTTTAATAAGATAAACATTTTTTTTGTTTTTGAAAAACGATCAAGAAAACGTAAGTTGAAGATTTTCGGAAAAAAGGAAAGTGTTTATGAAAAGAAAAACTGATTTTTAAAGAAAAGATTTTGGATAAAAAACTGATATGAATAAAATTGAGATAAGATATGGAGTAATCCTTATCTTACAAGGAGTAAAGGAAATCAGTTTTTTATAAAAGATAAAATTGGTTTGTGAGTAGGAAAAGAATTATATCCCTTTATTTTAGGAATAAAAATTGTTCAAAAAGATAATACATCTTGGAGAAGGATTCTTATTCAGTTGATGGAATTATATAAGGGATAGAAATCATTATAACAAAACATGTTTTCAGATTTGGAGAGAAAAATATTTTGAGAGCTGAAAACGATCTCCCAGAGCACAGTGTACGACACAGAGTTCTAGTAAGTTAAGGTTTCTAAACAAAGTTTGTAACGATCCTCTATTTGCTTGAAAAAGAAGCACGTCTTTGAGGAATCTTTCTTTCTGTAATTCTTATATTATAGGAGAGTAGCAACACTTAGGGTTAAGTGTTGGGGAGCACTACTAGAGTTATTAGTGGGGGAATCGAATTGTATCAAGAGTTTGATATTTTACGATTCAAATAATAAAAGAGTAGTTTGTGTGGACGTAGATCTCAGAGGTGAGATTGAACCACGTTAAATTCCAGTGTTTTATTATTTGATTTCATTTTTTATTGTTTGATTCATTTTCGGTTGAGCAAAAACATAAATCGGAGATTTTACGAGTGAATAACACAGTGCACGGCACTGTGCCATAAGGGTGTTTTTGCGAAAATCGATTAGATTTAGCCACTCAATTCAACCCCCCTTCTTGAGTGTCACCTTGTGTTCCAACATAAACTAATTACATTCAGTGATTCAGTGATTCAGTGATTCAGTGATAAGCAAATTATTGCTATCAGTTTTTTAACAATTTATCACTACATTCTTGCCAAGCGAGCCAGTGCCCCAGTGACCCCCCAATGACAAATATCACTATATCAGTAGTCCAGTACTAATGTGCCATTGCCCAGTAACAACGTCGAGAGAGAGGCCCATATCAGAATTAGTTATAGGTCAGACCTTACGAACTTCATTAATAAAAGCCCACTCCCCGTACTAGCGACATAACTGGGCCCGTGCCCAGTACACCATCATTCATTACTGCCAGAAATTTATGTGATCTTGACAATGATTTTTTAGGATGTGGATGTCAATTACTCAATTAATTTATAGAATTTGGATGCAAATTAATTTAATTGATTAACGTTTTAGGAGATGGTGCATGTCAATTAATTTATAGAATTTTGATTCAAATTAATTTAATTGGTTAACGTTTTAGGAGATGGTGCAAAAGACTTTGGAATTCTGGATCAACTACCGTGTATATCGCCCTTATAGCTTTCTTTACCAACAAAAAAAATCAATAATTCTTTAGAGTAAACTAAATGTTGCTTTCAACAAATGAAAGAAGAGCTTATCATTCTAGTCGATAAGCTATTTTGGTTTTGAATCGATTTCAAGTGTGCTCAAAATATACCATCAATTCCTTGTTTGGTTTATTGCTAAGAGTTCCTATATCACACTCAAGACTTTGTGGATTAAAGCATCCCCTGTTTATATTTTCTTTATATCTCTATTACATAAGGGAAGGGGGGAGGAAGTGGTGTCCACTTAAAAAGACTATAATGCCCCATCATTACTTTGCTTAGAATAAATCACATTAATTTCAATTAATACTAAATATGTCAAGTAATGCTAATGTCAAAGTGAGTTGCAAAAGGAAATTTGCCATATGAAAAAAAAGGAAATTTAGCACCATTTTGTATACTTAAATTTCAATCATAATTGAAAGAACATACATATGGAATTTTTTGTCATTAATCAAGGACACTCATCTCTACATGTATATATCACACATCAAACAACGATCAAATACTTTCAACTCAAGTTACAATGTTAAGAACAAGAAAAAGATTAGAAAATATTTTATAATTGTTATTGTACACTTTTATGTGCTTGATTGGGTTAGAGTTAATTACTTAATAAAATATTAGATTTTTTTTGTAGAGAAATTAGAACGACGAAATTTCAATTAATTACCTAATTGATAATAACTTAACCCGAACAACAAGACAACTATTTTTCATATTATAGTTTCTAGCAAATAACTCATAAATTACATAGTTTCAAGCAAATTATCCATAATCTCTAACAAACTCAATTCATTATTTTTATGAATTTTAAAAAATCCACCGAACATATGAAATTATTTGTACAAATACGTTTAATAAGTAAATTAAAATTGATTTCAATCTTAACACGAAGCACGCATCGTGTGCACATATGGCTAGTAATCATATGTCCTTTCTCAAGTGAGAGATGATATGCATCTTAAATGAATCTCAAGTATTTGATTATTGAAGAGTTGTGAATTCGAACATGAAAGACATCGTTGTTTTGAGCCTATTAATAATGCATATATGAGGTTATCAGAGTCACTTATAAAATTACATCGTACCAAAGCGTCCACTAACTCATTAACAATACAACCTCTAACACCAAAATGTTTCCACTTGACAAAAACCATGTGAAACAAAATACAATGTAACACAAAACAAATGTATAAACCAACATAAGAGAACCTTATGATTACAGAGGCTGATTAATAGTAGCAGCGGTGGCAATCGCCTCGGCGACGCCACCCGGAGTGACCGCTTCCTTAGGAGCATCACCGAATCCAACAAGTCCTTCAACGTCCCCTTGCATCTCCGCCGCTCTCACCTTCTCCGCATCTCTCCTTGTCACCGGCTTATCACTCTCTAGCTTCTCAGTTGCATTCTACACAGTTAATCCACCCCAACATTTAGTAATTAATTCTACAATCCCTAATTAGTGTTTATAGTAAATTTAATTTAGGCTCCGTTTGGTAGGGCGTAAAACATTTTCCTAGAAAACTGTTTTCCTCTAAATCTAATTTTACATTGTTTGGTGTGCAGGGCCGTCTCAAAGAAATTAGGGGCCCTGAGCGAACAATATAAATGGGGCCCCTTGGCCCTCCAATAATGTATAAAAGTTATCCTTCATTTTTTATTTAACCATAGACCAAGAGATATACTTAAACATCAAATTCTCACATGAACATTATGAAAATTTGATTAATATACTAGAATAGTCAAAACTATTACAAAGCAAATATACAAACCATTAGCATCAAACACAAGTATTTTATGTTGAGATCATAAATCTGAAAATTAGTTCACAAGGTAATATCAGTGAATTGTATTCTTAACAACAAATCCATCATTTCAATTGATGGACTAACAATTAAATAAATAATTAGAGCATGTAGAAAACCCTTACAAAATCAATCAAAAACCAAACCATATAGCAGTAGCAATTTAAACAAAATTAACAAGAAAGAGAGAAAAAGGAAAGAATGGAATGGTGTCAAGGAGAGGGAGGTGGAAGGAGACCAAGAGGTATGTGAGAGAAAGAGAGTAAAATTAACATTAAGGATTAAAATAATTTGATTTATTGAAAATAGGAACCACCAAATACTGCATAGATGAAATTAAATTGTTGGGTATTGATGACTTCTTGTAAATATAAAACCAGGTTATGAACCACGACTTATTGGGGGAAAGAAAAAGAGACGCACAACAAAGACAAAGAATAAAATGCAAATAATTTGTTCCAAAAAAAACCCATGTGAAGAATCCATCCTGCAACTTCTAATGTGGGAGATGTAATCTTTGCCACTACACCACAACCCATTTACCTGATACAAGATTACGCAGACTAGGATATATTGCAAAAATTAGTGAGCCCCATAGATTGCGAGGCCCCATAAATCGGGGGGCCCTGAGCCGTCGCTCAGGGTGCTCCCCCTAATGGCCGGCCCTGTTGGTGTGCAAAGGAGTGTAAAACCATTTTTCCTAAGAGTAAAATTGCTCTCCCAATGATGGAAAACCATTTTCCCTTCAAAATGGATGGAAAACCATTTTCCTTCCTTTTCCTTATCTCTCTTGTACACTCCTCTCACTACCTCCTTACTTTCCCTTTTATTTTCCTTTCTTTTCATCATTTTTCTTATATGAAACCAAACAACGGAAAACTAATTTTGGAATTGTGTTTCCATTGTAAATTGTTTTCCATGAAAATCATTTTACACTGAAAATGTTTTACACCCAACCAAACGGAGCCTTAATCAGACCTAGTAATATTCAATAAACTATCAATCAAATAAAAAAGCCTTACTCATCTGACTTGATGCATTATTATATATTTATATCATAAATTCCGAACTTACCACTACTATAAGAAACGTATTTAATGCTTATATGCAATCCTAACGGATAAAACTTGGTTGCCGAGTAGGTAAATTACCCAATACCCACCACTATTAACGTTAATGATCTATTAGAAGTGGGTAATCTATCGAGTGGGTAACTGGATGAAGTTATGTTCAACCCTAAGCGTCGCATATATCAAAACCCATAAATAAACTATAAAGAGCGTGGGAATGATGATTGAAATCTAACTCCAATAACTTCGGCAAGGGTAGTTTTGTCCTTGTCATAAATTCTGCGAGCATTGACCATAGCAGCAGACTGAGCTTGAAGGCCGATACCAGTAACAGGAGGAGAAGTGGCGCCGATGGCTCGCATCTCGGCGGCTTGTATGGCGGCGGCGTCGCTTTCGTCGACGGGTTTATCGCCGACGAGATTTGCGACAACTTCTAATGCTTCTCCTATTGTGATCGCTGCTTTCTCTTCTTCGTGTGCCATTTTTCTTCTTTTCAGGTTACAAAATACTTTAGATCGGACCTTAATTTCAAGTTTTGTAAGAGATAATGTAGTTTTGAATAAGTTGATAACATGTGCAGATGTGCTAAATCACTTTGAAGAAATATAAGTGTACCTTTTTTTTTTTTGGGGAACAATTTAATGTAGGGTAGTAGAATAGCAGGTGGCTATCGAGAGAGAAACGATGTACGTTAGCAGGTTGTACTCCTACTAGAAATTGACAAGTGTGCTCTCTGGAATGTACTATTTGTATTACAAGTGTCCTCATTTTACTAGCCCACGTCTACTCTCAAACGGCTCCATTTCTTTACTTTATATTATGGACATCTCCCTAACATGTTCAAGTAAAACACTCACAACACAACAACAAAAACCATGTGAAACTCGAAACGTTCATCCTAAGACGGTAAGACCTAATTGATACGAGGGGTGATAAAACGCTCATTGTGAGCGGTTATCACTACCCACTCACAGGGGTAAAAGGGGAAAAGGGAATAGGAAGGGAAAAAGGGATACACAAACAGGGGTTGAGTTAACACAAACATGGGTTTTGGCACACAAACACGGGTTGATTTTACAATAATCGGGGTTTTAAATACACAAACATGGGTTCGTATCAATAATCAAATGTACTTTTTGGGGGGGAAAAGCTGAATGGGACACGCAAATCAATGCAACTTTTGCTTTATGTCAGATATCACATGCTTTATGTCAGATATCACATGTTTACTTTTTCACAAACATGGGTTGAGTTAACAAAAACATGGGTTTTAAACACATAAACAGGGGTTGGTTTAACAATAACCAGGGTTTCAAATACACAAACATGGGTTCATTTTTTTCTGACAAAGGTGTCACACCAACTTTTTTAATTAATGATTGGTTGTGAGTGGGAAGATAAACCGCTCACAATGAGCGTTTTATCACCCCTCAATTGATACGAGGAATTAGCTATACGACTCCCAAAGTTAACGTATTTTCTGTTCACCTTATTTTCATTCCTTATTAGAAAAAACAAGTTCAGATAAGTTCAAATAAGAACTGATATATAATATGTTCAGAGAAGCAAAAATAAGTTGAATAGAATAAGGTCTTAATATGCGACGATATAAATATTAATGATTCGGTTTCATTCTCTTTTATTAAGGACTATATATATATATATACTCAATTGATCATGCAGCTTAATTTTGCAAATCACCCTTAATAATTAAAATCATACTCTTTACCTATCTCTATTGCATATAGTCTTGATTCTCATAATCATAGCTTCTTTCACGTATACCTCAACTATGTCATTTCTTAACTTATCATTGACAATATTATTTCTTAACTTATCATTGACAATAATACAGACGTCTTTTCTACTCCTATCTTGTTTTCAATGTCTTTATATCACAGGCCTGATAATGCCAACACTTCTCCTCACTATGCTAGCTACTTAATCTCTTGAAGACAAAATCTGTATAACTCTCTTCACTATTTTCAATAACTCCCTTATCTTTCCTATGAGAAACAATACGTAACAACTTAGCCCATATGTTGTAGTCTTGTAGAAGTCATTGTTCATATAGTATCACGTACAAAGAATAGGCGTAGGCGTGTAGCAATGCGGCTATAGCGTAACGAATAACGACTCAACAACACATGCTCAATTATCATTCTATTCTGTTATGACTTATGAGAAGATTAGTGTAGGAAGGTCCAGTTGCGTGTATCTCGTTGACATACCCCCTACGTCTGTACGACTGTACATGGACTTACTCGTGAAATTACCTCAGCTGATAATGCAATTGCGCACAAGTAATTATTGCTAGAATTTATCGTATTTGATTAGATTTACCCCATAATTTCTGTTTTAAGACATTTTTAGCACAACCACAAACCAAACTTTCAGCGCCTTGATTTAAAACTATAAATCATATGCAGACCCACTACCAAAACAAAAAATTCATGTTCCTTTACTAGACTAACCATCTCACTTTTTCCTGAAAACAAGAGAGTAAACACAGTTGCGGATTGAGGGTTTTCTTGAGAACCGCCCAATAAAACCGGATTCAGGTTGAGAAGACCCAATTAGTAGAATCCCTTACCTCATATTCCAAGCACTTCACTTGTTGGTCATTGCAGTGCAGCAAGAACGAGCTACATTACAAGAGCTGCACCAGCAGAGACGGAACTCGAAGGGTGACCTCTCATATTATGTTATCGCGACTTTATGTAACTCGTTAAGACTAACTTAGTGCCATTTGGGTGTGACCGTCTGACTGATCACACTAATCAACACCATCAGTTGTAAATCTTGCAATCAAATGCCATAGCCCTGGTTAATATTTGTCACTCTTGCACTTGCACCTCGCAAGTCTCAACAAACATGCAGCCCTGTGAGAACAAGACCCACCCAGCCTTGGGAGGTCATGATCTGTTTAGACATTCATATAAAATTGAAATTTGTGATTCATGGCCTGCACCATTGATGATCAGAAAACACATTTAAGCCCAAAATCACACAACATACCCCTGTTGAACGATATCATTCACTATATAGTATATTACATCATATCCACAACTCATGTGGAGAACAAAAATGTAAAAGGCAGAAAAGAAAATTTGACCAACATGTATATGCATGGCCATCACTACTAAGTGCTGCACATTCAGTTAGCAGATTGGTTGATCCTGGCAGCAGTTTCCACAGCCTCTGCCACACCACCAGGAGTCGTAGACTGCTTTACACCACGGTGATAGAGCGCCTGCGACCCAACCACCCCTTCAGCACTACCTCGCAGCTCAGCTGCTTTTACACGTTCAGCATCCCACTTTGTTACTGGCTTATCATCGGTAAGAATATTTGTGGCTCCCTATATGTGTACTCAGAGATTAGATTACCATGTAAAAACAATACATGCGACAAAGTTCATTTCATGGACAGAACAATTTACTAGATACATAATATTTTTTTTCAGAATTAAGAGTTAGATAAAGAAGCTGTTTCGAGCTCTACCTATTTAGCTGATACTCTCTGTATCCACAAATAACGTCTTGCTCGACCTTCTGTTTTGAACTATAGATTCTCACAATCTTAGTTCTAACTAGATTCGTCACAATTTTTACTAACTAATGGTCGAGGTAATGCAATGGAAACTGTAAAAGTAAAATCAGATGATTATATTTATCTGTGGACAGAGGTAGTAATTAAGAAGAACCCACTGATCTAAAACTACTTATAAATATATTGTAAATGTGTATTTACCCCAATGATATCAGAGAGCTTGGTCTTGTCTTCATCATACATCATCTGTGCGTTAACAGTGGCAGCAGCCTGAGCTTCAGCGCCTAAACCAGAACCAAGAGCAGCATTAGTTCCTGTAGCGATCATCTCTGCGACCTGTATAGCAGCTGCATCAGAGTGATCGACAGGTTTGTCCCCTACAGCCTCAGCAGCTGCTTCTAGTGCTTCTCCTATGGTTACCCCAGTTGCACCAATATCTCCCATTCCTTCCACTGATAGAGCTGATTCCATCTGCGCGTGTGATGGTTGGGACTCATGCCATGGGTTTCCCTCTACCTTGAGCATAAAAAACATATTATCTCAGCATTAAAACTGTGCCACAGCAACAGTATATATATCCTATTTCATATAGAGGCATGCAGGAAAGATAAATTCATCAATGATCAAATTCTAAAGACTATCTAACTTCGAGGCCTTAGTCAATCCACGGTCCTAGGATGGTTGAGATCATTAGTGGAGTCTTAACCTAATACTCAAGGGGGGGGACGCCCATTTGCTTTGTTTTCTTTAGTCTCCGAAATCTACATTTGACTATTAATATCGTAGAAAGTATGGAGACAGTCTTAAGAGATTTCACAGTGACATATACACTGTTTACTTTTTATTTATTGGTGAGAATACATGGCTAATACTTTAGAAACCGGGTGAACAGTAAGGATTGATTTATGAGGTACATTAGGTCCTAGATTTGATTTCCCTTCGAGGAATGTACTAATTAAAAGTTAAAACTAGGTTTTGCGCCTTCCTCGGACCCAAAAAATGACCATGGACATCAATGCCATATGTTGCCTCGAACTAAGTTTAGCAATCCCACAATCCTCAATAGTCAACATTCATTTGCAAGATCTTGGTATGTCCTGGCCCCTGGGTAACTTCGTTCTACTTCTAGCTGTTCCATAGTAACATTTGTATATGCTTATAAGAAAAATGCTATATGTAGTAGTAATACTTCCTCTGTTCCATCGTTCTTGCAACATGGACTTGCAAAAGATCAAACTATATGAGCTTTGACCACACGATCACTCACCATTACATAGGAAAAAATAGTACTCATGTGATACCTTGTCAGATCCATGTCAATTTATAGTTTTTATATATCAATTTTTCATAATTATAAATTTATAATACATAATTGAAGATATTAATGGTCAACGTAGTGCATTGCAAACCACGAAATTGGAGGTTAAGACTTATGGCAAGGAAAAAGTTTATGATAAGAAAACAGAAGAAATATTAAGAAGCAAATAAACATTAACAACACCAAATAATGCCTGATTATATCATATAGCACACAGTGGCGGATCCAGGAATTTACCGATGGTGGGTCACTACCTCCCACCTCCGACGTACAACCAATCCACAAATGACGAATAAGAGAAATACTTTAAAAAAAACTCTCATTCCAAAAGTAATAATAACTGATAATACAACCAAATTGATCTCCAAAGCAAAAGTGGTAATCACATAGAACAAAGCTGCCCATAAAAAACTTTGAACTGGACTAATCACATTCACATATGATGCATAATTCCTAATGATAGAATCTCATCCATATTATAAATTATAATCCTTAGTTGATACTTAACACAATTAAATAAAAAATAATACAAAAAATCATTCAGCATAATTTCAAAAGTTAGCTATAAGTTCAAATAATCACCATGAAAATGAAAAATTCTTAGCAATTTCAACATAATTTGATGCTTATATCCTGAAAAATTACAGTCTCATGAGTTTTCACAACATCTTGAACATGAATTGTTAAAAAACAACCAAAAAAATGCAAAAAATGCACCATCAAATCTCCCAAAAACAGAAGAAAACCCCCAAAAAATAACCCATGAACATTCTATTTTTTGTCAATAAACCCAACTCAAACGCATAAAAAAAGAGACTTATTTCTATTTTATCTTTATTACTTTGTTTGCAACAAGATCTCATCTTCTTTATTCTGTGGGTAAAGTCGGCAACGGAAGGGAGTTGCCGGTGAAGGGAGTCGCGACAGTCGAGAGGAGCAGGGGCGTTGGCTGGGTGCGGCGATTGACGGCGGCAGGGGGCGAGTGGTGAGGTGGTTACGCGGTGGTCATGCGGTGGTGGTGATGTGGGTCAGGAACCCGAAACAGAGGAGAGAGAAAATTATGCCCTTGTTGGGCTGCGTTTTCCGGTGGTTTTTAGTAGCTATTTTCGGCGAGTTTGTGAGTGAAAATGTGAGTGGTGATTGTGGTGCTTGAAAGAGTCGGTTCGTAGGTGGTGGCGTGGTGGTTGCCGAGAGAAGTGAAGAGTTTATTTTTGTTGGTTGTGATTTTGGTGAATGAGCTTCATGGTTACATGTAATGGAGTTGAAGGAACAAAAATAGAAATGAGAAGAAGATGACTGGGGGAAACAACTCGTGATAAATTGAAGGAGAGGCTAAGGAACAAAGAGGACAGAGAACAGAGGAGAGAGATTCAGAGAGAGGGGACAAGGAAGAGAGGAGAGAGAGAAAAGAGAGACTTAGCGTGTAGAATAGGAGGACGGACATGTCTTTCTTTTGGTTAGCGTGCGTTGCAGGCTCCAACTTAATTTTTTTTTTTTAATAAAAACTGCTCCATTTTTCTGAAAAATAATGGTGGGTCACGTGACCCACCATGACACAATGTGGCTCCGCCACTGATAGCACAAGCAATCTATCTGAAGATTATATACTATAACCCTAAGAAATAGGCATGGCAAGATCATCATCCTAATTAGAATGAACTATGGAGTGCAAAATGAGTTTAATGTACTAAATGATCCATTTATATAAACTAAAGTAATACTATGCATGTAAATATATATTTTGTATAATAATTTTCACATTTTCTTTTTTTGTGTGTGTTGAGACTAGAGAGAGCTACAAGGACGATTGATGTAGACGGGATTTGATCTCAGCCCTCAGGCCTTCAGGGTCACCTCTTAAGACTTTAACCAACTAAGTTAGCTGACATCTACAAGTTTCACAATGTCTAAAATGAAAATTATTCAATAATACATATACATGCAATGATGCAAATCATATAGTCGGGATTTGATAACAGATCTTGAGTACCACTCCCCAAGACTTTAACCAATTAGTTGTCATCCGCATGCAAATACTTCCTCTGTTTTAAAATAAGTGAAACACTTCTCTCATTTATGTGAGAGCTTTTTGAGACAAGTGTTTCACTTATTTTTGAACGGAGGAAGTAATAAAAAGTAGACAAAAAGTCGAATTTAAAGAAAATACCAGGCCTTGGTGAGAAGTGGGAGCATCATCAGATTCAGGGCCAACAATAATGCCAGCTTGAACATTTTTAGCAGCAGCTTCAAGCATAATAGAAGCTGGGCCACCCTTTATAGTCTTTCCGAAAGCCCGATTTTCCGCCGACCGCATCGCCGCAGCATCCCTCGGCGAAATGGGCTGCTCCGCCATCTCACCCGACATCTCAAACACATCACCGTACTTTATGGCTCCCCCTTCTCCTCCTCGTTGCTGATCATGCGCCATTTTAACTATTTTTCCTGTTGTTGATGTTTTACTGAGCTTAACAAGTGTGTAATTTGTTGCTCAATAATTTGTGATCTGATAATAGTATGAAAAACTTTCTGGAATGTGACTTTTTGTGTACTATGATATGACCTATGAGTGAGTGTGTTAAGATAGATATTTTTGGTTTAATGTAATGGGTGCAATAGAATAAGGCAGGTAGTGTGATTGTTTGACAAGTGGAGCTTTCATTTGTGTGCTTAGTGTCGCTTTGAGAATTTTATGACTGCAACTTTTCCTACACGTGGATGCGATGTTGATCGATGGGAGCGACAATTCTTAATTTACAATTGCGAGTATCACACCACTCAATAGTCACATAGCACTTGTGTGTATGAGTTGTTGTGTACATTTTTTTTGTGATAAAGTGTGTATGTGTTATGTGTACCATTGGATGCATGTGTTATCACCTAACTTAGAGCCTCCTAAGGTCTTTTACTTTCTTTTTAGGGGGTTGGTCGTAAAATTGGACCTGAGTTGTCCAAGCCCTAATGTTAGGATACTCGCAATTCAGTGAAGTTCAAGCACGTTGAGACTTGAGAGTGGAGAGAGGGTGGAGAAATCTTACCTTCAAGAATCAAGATGGGTCTAGTAGGACGTAGAGATCCTCTACTTTGTATTTGGGTGTATGTAAAAATGTTCATTGACAATATTACTCCGAATTTTTGTATTTTGATTTTTATTAGCAACGAAACTAAAGTTATTGAACCTTTTTGATGCTCTACAGAGACTTTTGTATGCAGTGACGGATCCAGAATATGTATTCAGTGGGGTTGAAATGAAATTACTATTTTTTAGTGGGTTTAAATAATCAATTTTACAAGAAAATTTCCAAAAATCTCAAATTATGTAAAGAAAAGTTTAAAAAGTTTCCTATTTAAGTGGGAAAATTGACCCCACTAAGCTCAATGTAAATCCGCCCTGGTCGTATGATTAGCCTTATGTATAATATATGGGTGAGTTTGTTGTACAAGTTTTATGTATCGCGTACATGTGGCAATTGCGTCATCTTTATCATATTCAAAGCGGGTCAATTTATATCTAGGCAATTTTTTTTTTTTTGGTGAATAAGAACTTGATAGAAAACTTAAATATTTGTTACAACTTGTCATAAAAGTTCATACAATAACTAGGGGATAAGGAAACATCCTAGTTACATTGCAATCTAGGATAGACATCCGACAAGCTTTAGCCATAGCATCCGCATTCTTGTTATCTCCTCGGCCGCAATACATAATCTTCAAAAGAGGCATCTCATCCAGCTGCTTTCTTGGATGGTAAGTTCCTTGATTTAGTCTTGGATCAATTCAGATGTATTTAAAACAAGTCATATTCAGATTTTCTTTTAAGAATTGTCTTCTTCCAAGGTAATAATCTAACTGAACTTGCAAGTTGCCAAGCTACGAGATCGGTCACACATATGAAAGTGGCCTAGTCTAAGATTTGTGTTTCAATTATGAAAGTGGCCTAGCTTGCAATAAAGTTGGCAATTTGATTTGCACTCTGATAATATATACCTCACAAAACACGGTCAAAGGATAATGTGTAAATAGTGTAAAAGTCAAAACGTATCATCTATTTTTATTTGGAAAAATTCACAAGAGGGGGCCCAACACCCATTTTCTTTTATAAGTCTCAACTATGGATTATTCCTTGCAGGTCCCAAGTTTACCATCTTATCATTTTTATAGGACCTGACTTACTTATAACCGGTTTAGAATGTAAGATTTTTAACGCTGGTCCCAATTTATAGGTCTCTGTCACTTGCTGGAAGTGTTCGAAGATGGTAAACATTTAAAAATCTTACCTTTTAAAACGGTTATAAGTAACTCAGGACCTACGAAAATCACAAGATAGTAAACTTGGGACCTACAGGGAATAATCCATAGTTGGGACTTATAAAAGAAAATTGGTAATAGTTGGACCATCTCTTGTGAATTTTTCCTTTTTATTTTTTATTTTGATAATTTTAGAGGATTTTATATATAGGCTTCAAGTCATAAGAGTAGCCATACATTGTTTGCCTTAGAAAAAACAACAGCTACTACAAGGTACATGAGAGAGACATCCTCTAAAGATTGAAAATGTTGCATACAACCGCATTATGATAACAGTATTCCTTAAAGACCCATCTTACTTTGAATTTGTTCATCATTCAAAAGATTACATCCACGCAAGAAATTTGGCATCCCTTCGCAAACCTTGTTTTGCCAAACAGTCCGCGACATGGTTTGACTCCCTTCCTTTGTGGATAATCTTCAGATTGAGCCAAGTTTTGCGAGCATTCCGAATGAAATTGAGGGGAAATGATAGATTCCATGCATGGACCACCCGAGTCCTCTAAGCACCACTTCACGGCATTTGCTAAATCAGACTCTATAATGATATTGAGGTTTTTAATTCGATCACTGCCAATGGAGATTTTAATTGCTCGAAGGATTGCGAATATTTCAGCTGAGTTGATCTCCATCTGAGAAATAGGACTTTTTAAGAGAGCCATAAAACGCTCTTTGTCATCCCTGAGTGTAGGAATTTGTACCTTGAATCTGGTCTGAAGAGGCTTTCGTCGGCTCGCCCGACCGGGTCGGGCGGGGTCAGCGTCTCAGCAGGAGCTCAAGGAGCAGGCCGCCCGATCGGGCGGGAGACGATTTCTGGTTTGGCGAGTATCGCCCGATCGGGCGGTACGTAGTTTGACGCAGAAACGCGTTTTCCGAATTTGCTTATAAATAGGTTTTAAACCTAGTTTATTTATTAGACGATTAAGTCATTAATCACATCTGTAATTCTAGTTATCCTTCTCATCAATAATATTATTCTCTCTCTGCCCGTGGACGTAGCCAACACTCCGTTGGTGAACCACGTTAAATCTCTTTGTGATTTTCTTTGTTTTGCATTCAATT
This sequence comes from Beta corolliflora, assembly GCA_947648045.1. Lineage (NCBI taxonomy): Eukaryota > Viridiplantae > Streptophyta > Magnoliopsida > Caryophyllales > Amaranthaceae > Beta > Beta corolliflora. The sequence goes on along the minus strand of CANSZD010002691.1, from coordinate 38,761 downwards.
ATTTGTTCTTTCTCACATCTGTCATAACAAATTGGTATCAAGAGCTTTGTGTTCGATCCGGGTGAGAAAGATGTCTGGGATGAATGTGAAAATCGATAAATTCACTGGGAGAAACAGTTTCAGTCTGTGGTAGATCAAGATGTGGGCTTTACTGAAGCAACAAGGGTTGTGGGCACCGTTGGCAAAGAAGTCATCGGATTCAGAAACCGCTGAGATGGCCGTTCTGGAGGAGAAGGCACATTCAACGATTATGTTGTGTCTTTCTGACGACATAATTACTGAGGTCGCGGAGCAGGAAACCGCCGCCGGTCTGTGGTTGAAGTTAGAGAGTCTGTACATGACGAAATCTCTAACCAACAAGTTGCTTTTGAAGCAACGTCTGTTCAGTCTGCGTATGCAGGAAGGTATGTCTCTGAGGGACCATCTAGATAAATTGAATACTATATTGCTAGATCTTCGTAATATTGATGTTAAAGTAGATGATGAGGATGCTGCTTTAATTCTGTTAGTATCTTTGCCTTTATCGTATGAGAATTTTGTGGATTCTTTTATTGTTGGGAATGATAGTCTGTCATTAGAAGAAGTAAGATATGCTCTTCATACTAGAGAAGTCCGTCATCAGGCATCTGGTTCTAGTACAGAAAATCAGACATCTGGATTAGTTGTCACTGGGGGTAAGGGACAGGGAAAATCTGGTAAAAAGAAATCGAACCATAAAAATTCGAATTCTAAAGGTCCTAAACCTAATGATGTCTGTAATTACTGTAAGGAAAAGGGGCATTGGAAAAATGAATGTCCTAAGAAAAAGAAGCAGCAGGACAAGAATGAAGGTTCTCGCTGCTCCGCGTAAACCGATGGTAATTCCGAGGAAGATCGGCCCTAGTTGTTAATAACCGATCACATTATAGGGATGTGTGGGTTCTTGATTCCGGGGCATCGTATCATATTAGTCCCTGCAGGAGTGTTTTTCAACTTATGAGCAGATAGATGGGGGCGAGTGTTTCTATGGCCAAGCCAGTCTTTGCTCGAAAAGTAGTTGGAATAGGCTCCATCAGATTAAGGACTCATGATGGTACATTCTGTACCTTGAACGAAGTTAGGCATGTTCCACTCATGACAAAGAATCTGATATCCTTGAGTCTTCTTGACAGTAGAGGGTTCAGTTTTCAAGGTGAAGGTGGAGTTATGAGTGTCTGCAAGGGTTCGAAGGTAGTTCTGAATGGTATTAAAAATGGTACCTTGTATTTCCTTCAAGGTTCTACTGTGACAGGTTCTGCTGCTGTTGCATCATCTGAGATTCCCAAGGAGGATATGACCAAGTTGTGGCATCAGAGGCTTGGACATATGGGTGAAATGGGGATGCAAATTCTGTCAAAAAGGGATCTTCTGTGTGGGCACAAGGTGCAGGACCTAGAGTTCTGTGAGCATTGTGTGTTTGGGAAGCTTCATCGCAGCAAGTTTCCAAAGGTTGTGCATACTACAAAGGGCACACTTGATTATATTCACTCTGATTGTTGGGGTCCTTCCCGAGTTGAATCTATTGGAGGTCACAGGTACTTTGTGTCGATGATCAATGATTATTCAAGGATGACTTGGGTAATTATGATGAAGCATAAAAGTGAGGCCTTCATGAACTTCAAGCAGTAGAAGGCTTTGGTGGAAAATCAAGCTGAAAGGAAGATAAAAAGGCTGCGAACTGATAATGGTCTGGAATTCTGTTGGTCTGAGTTTAATGAGTTATGCAAGAATGAAGGGATTGTACGCCATCATACTATCAGGAATATTCCACAACAGAACGGGGTAGCAGAACGCATGAATCAGACATTGTTGGAGAGAGCGAGGTGCATGCTCTCTAATGCTGGGTTACCTAGAAGATTTTGGACAGAAGCTGTAAGTACAACTTGCTAACCGATCAACCGTGGACCTCATACTGGTATTGATTGTAAAACACCTTATTTGGTGTGGTCTGGTAAGCCTGCAGATTATTCTTTGTTGAGAGTTTTTGGTTCTACTGTTTATTATCATGTAAGTGAGGGTACATTAGAACCTAGAGCTAAGAAGGGTGTATTTGTGGGTTTTGGGAGTGGAGTTAAGGGCTATAGAATCTGGTCACCTTCTGAGAGTCGAGTTATACTTAGTAGAAGGGTAATATTTGATGAAAATTCTATGCTTAACCCCACTGTGAAGTTCATGGTGGTGTCTGTTGGTAGTAATGTTGATAAACAGGTGGAGCTGTAAGTCACTCATGATGAGAGTGAATCACAGCACCAAGGTGGAGAAGATCAACATGGTGCTACTGAATATGAATCTTCTAGTCATCAATCTGCCTCATCTGAAGCACATCGAACTAGCATAGCACTTGATAGAGCTAGTAGAGTTGGTGTGGGACCTCCAAGGATGTATGATTTTGAGGATATGGTTGCTTATGCACTGCAGGTTGCTGAGGAGGTGGAGGTAGATACTCATGAGCCATCCACCTACAAGAAAGTTGTTTCAGGTAGTGAGTCTGCTCAATGGCTCGCTGCTATGGGAGATGAAATGAAGTCTCTGGATAAGAATCAGACTTGGGAGCTAGTTAAACGTCCCAAGGAGAGAAAAGTTATCACCTGCAAATGGGTTTTCAAGAAGAAGGAAGGGACCTCACCTTCTGAGGGGGTCAAGTATAAAGCTCGGGTTGTTGCAAGAGGGTTCACTCAAAGGGAAGGGGTTGACTCTAATGAGATTTTCTCACCAGTGGTCAGACACACTTCCATCAGGGTGCTACTAGCAATAGGTGAACATTAGGATCTTGAACTTGAGCAACTAGATGTGAAAACAGCTTTCCTACATGGAGAGTTGGAAGAAGAGATTTACATGACTCAGTCAGATGGGTTCTATTTGGTCCTGTATGTAGATGATATGCTCATAGCTGCAAAGTCCAAGTCTGATATTCAGAGGTTGAAGGGTCTCCTTAGTGCTGAGTTTGAGATGAAGGATTTGGGTGCTGCGAAAAAAAATTTGGGGATGGAGATTTATAGGGAAAGAGATCAGAGGAAGCTTTTCTTGTCACAGAAAGGCTACATTCAGAAGATTTTGTCGAGGTTTGGCATGTCAACAGCTAAGCCTATAGATACTCTAAGTGCCTCCAATAATCAATTGTCTGTTGCTTTTGTACCCAAGTCTGCTGAGGAGAAGGAGTACATGAGTCAGGTTCCCTATGCTAGTGCAGTATGGAGTCTGATGTATGTTATGGTCTGCACTAGGCCGGATCTTGCACATGCAGTCAGTGTTGTTAGTAGGTTCATGGGTGATCCTGGTAAGGAGCATTGGCAGGCAGTCAAGAGGATTTTTCGTTACCTTCGAGGTACGTCTGATGTTGGTCTCATTTATAGGACTAGTGGAAAAAATTGTTTTTGCTACTTATCAAATGCTCCGGTTGGCTAATCAACCCGAGCACTTGTGAAAATTTTAAGTTAATATTCTCACAAATGCTCGGGTTGATTAGTCAACCGAAGCATTTGACATCAAATGCTCCGGTTGACTAATCAACCCGAGCATTTGCATGGTTTCCCGTCATAAAGATCTAATAGTAGTATAATTTTTGAGTTATTATTTGCGCGCTCCATCAATTCCTCCCTCTCTTTCTCTTTATCAATTTCGCATTATTTCCCTCTCAATTGAAACCCTCGCACTAAACACCTCCACCGTCCCTCGCTCAAGTCTCACTGAAATCACAAGGCGTCTTTTGCTCCCTCGGTCCCTTACTCAATTCCGCCATTAACGGCACTGTCGAATCACAAGGCGTCGACCTCGCACAAGTCCATAGATGTTTCTTCAATCTCCCAAACTCCTTCAGGTTTTATTTTCTCCTAATTTCTAGGTTTTTCTGAATTGCTCGAAATAATACTAGGGTTTAATCTAATTAGATTATTCAATCATTTCTCAAAGTCTTCCTTCCATTTCTAGGTTTTCTTGTCTTCCTCCATCATGTTGTAGATAGTTTTCTGCCCTAGAAGCTTGGTCGGTGTCCAACCCCCGACTATGGTCAAAATTCTGCATCTTTTAGTCTCAGATTAGGTGACATCTTGGCTCAACGCCTTAAGCTTCGTCGGTGTTCAACGCCCAAGGTCAACTTGGCAAGGTCAAATGCTACTTTTACGTTCGTGAATTTGTTTTTTTTTTTTTTTTTTTACTATTTCTAATTGATTTTGTTCGAAAATTCGAACCCTAGAATCCAAATTAGGGCTTTTCGATTTGCCCCTTTTTTGCTCGAATTTCTTGATTTTTATGTTTGTTTTTGATGGCTAGCTATGCTGTGATTGATTATTTAATTGTTAGAGTTTTGCAGTTTTTGTGTTTCTAGGATTTTTAATTTTTTATTCTTCCAAATATAAACTTTGAGATTTGAAAATTTATTATGCGAATTTTGTTTTGCCATAATTCGTTCAGTGATTGGTATGATTTGTTGATGAGAATGAAGAGATCTTAGTTGGTGAGCATGGAACTCAGCTTTATAGAGGACTAAAGCAGAGAGTAGCCATAGCAAGGGCCATCTTCAATGCTACAAGTGACTAAATGCTGAACCTGAGAGGGTTGTGCATGAAACATTGGATAGGATAATGGTTAATCGGACTTCTATTATCTTCCCAATTTCTTTGATTTTTTAGGGTTTAATCTTTCGAATTTCTTATCTCATACCTCACTTTAAGTTTTAAATTAGGTGACATTTTATTCACGGATGTGTTTGAAGTTTTGAACATTTGATTAAGAGGACACATAGCAGTGGTGATTTCAAAGCTCTTTGTTTGAGATATATAGATTGCTTTTGGTCATGAATTTGAATTCATTAAAGTTTGTGTTTAGTACATGTGTGCCTTGAAATCGAATGTGCTGATGATTTTCTGTCCTGTGTGATGGAGAGTTTAAGTTTTGATTTACTACTCTTGATGCAGAAATCTAGTCTGCCTGATGTTGAAGATTTCACCTTTCAAAAGGGCAATCCATTATCATCTACAAAAGGCAAGTGCCTGAGTGTTGTACAAGAGTCGCTTGTTGTTTGTGTTTCATATGTGTTAAAAATTTGACTCTTCATGATACGCTTGTTACTCTTTTTTTACAAGTGAGCAACTTTAGAGTTGAGCCTCCTGGGCTGTTTAGGGGCCGCGGCAAGCATCCCAAGGTTGTCATCGTTTCTATTTTGTATCTTGACTTAATGGACTAACTTAATTAATGTTTTAAGTCATAACTTTAATTGTCGTGTTGCAGATGGGAAAACTTAAGAAGCGTATCTATCCAAGTGACATTGTTATAAATATATGAAAGGATGCTCCGATTCCAAAATGACCTATCCCTGGTCAGAGGTGTTGGTTTAATATTTTAATTATGTGTCTAAATAAAATAGAATGCTTCCCGTTTGTTCCCATTTTCGTTGATTTTTAGAATATGCATTTAAGAAGTTTCATCTTTGTTGCTAGCTAGAAAGAAGTAAGGTGTCACAACACGCTTACATGGTTAGCTTATTGGATTGATCCCATAAACTAGAAAGAGTTCAAGTACGTATTCTTGGCAACTAAGACATTGAAGGGGCAAAGTGACAGAGCGAAATATGAGAAAGCAAGGAAGTTGAAGGTAGCCGCCTTGTAGGGATTTCACCTCCATGTTTGCAGTTTTTTTGAGCTTTGAATGGTTTTCTCAATTGCTTGCTTTTGTTCAATGCAGGACTACATTCAAGGCATATACAAAGGCTTTTACATGCAAAGATATAACCAGGCGACAGATAGTTGTTGCTACCTATCTCGTCGATATACCTGCTCTGAGGGCGGGTAATGAGAAGGTCAGTTTCACATCAATTCAATTTAAGATTAATTTGTATTATTAGTGCTTTCTTGATAAAGCTTAGCTTCAAGTGGAGTGTTTTCATGGTTCACTTGAAGTTCCGTCGCCGTTGAAAGTAGGCTTACGGAGCCGCGAATTAAGTTTTGTTCTACTTCCCGTTGTCTTACACGCAGACGTGCTCGATTTATAAAGTACTGTACACTATATATTCTTATATTGTTTCTTGCCTGTAAACATTCTAGTATACTTCCTTTGCCACGTTTCCTGCTATTTTATTCAGATTCAACTCTCATTATAAGATATATACTTAAAAGACCTATGAGGCACTACTATAGCTTTATACATTTTTCTTCACTTCCTTTCTCTAGGATTTTTTTTATTAAATTTTTTTGGGATAAGATAAGTATTTAAACTACCTTTGAGCTGTAAGGGGAGAAAGTTGGAAAATAGAATAAGCTGCTCGCCATCACAAGTCGATTGCCCCTATTGTGAAACATAATGCTTGATGAAGTTGATCTTATTCGCATTGTGCCACTTGATTTTGTTTGTGCTATATTTATAGTTATAGTTTCTTATCACATTTGCTATGCTCTTCCTTATACAGTGCTTGATATGTATAAATTAATTTGTCTTGTGTTGATCGGCCTTGTCTTGAAGGAAGGGATTGATGGGGACAGAGAGATGTTTGTCCAGTTTTAGATCTATTCCTTCTGTTTCAGGATATTATGTGCTTTTCTAAATGTGGCATATGTATTTTTAATTTGTTTTGCTTCTTTTATTTGATGTTTAGGACTTGGTACAACATATGCAGTGACCTAATATAGAGTGTTAACACTTGGTTGGATGGTTTTTCTCAGGAGCATGTTTGGAGCTAATGATACCAATCCTTTGTTTCCTATTGCTACAGAAAGCGTGAGGTTGCCGTACAATGCCATTGTATTATGGTGCAAACATTGGATCAGGTAGGTTCTTTTGACCATATCAAAATTTTAATAAAGATTGGATCCTTTCTCCAGTTAGTGGATTAGTGCAACCAAAGATAAGCCACCATTTAATATGAAATTTTAGGATCTTTAATGTGATGATTTTCATATACGAGATTGAATTGAGGGCTTTGCTAGAAAATATATTGTGATGTAGATACTTCATTTCTGTCACTGGAAAAATATCATGAACATAACAAATTCCTTATGAAATATTTTAAATTGCATTTATCTCATATCTTCCCATGTCTATGTCCTGCTGCATCCAACCTTTTACATGTTAGAATTTATATAAAATGTAGAGTATGTTGAGATCAGTCACCATTTCATAAGATCACATCCTTATTAATATTCCTTTTTTTTTCTTATGAGTTTGACAAAAATCTTTGTAGGAGTTATAGCAACAATGTAGAATATCTCATAATCCTTTTCTAGAGAATTTGTGCTGGATGATTTTGCAGATCTGGACAAGGGGCGTTTGGTGATTTATTTACTTTTGTTTAATTTGCATCATTTGCTGATAATTTCTGATAATCTGATGCAATCGAGCTATCCGAGACGGGAAAGGAGAAATTGATTGTGTTTACTGCTGCTATTTGGTTATTGAATATTTGATGGAGTAATCTCACTTTAAATCTCTCACTCCCTGTTTGTGAGTGTGTGTTTGTTAGTGTGCAGATGAAATAACTCTTTTATGTGAAGTCACTAGTGAATTCGAAAGTTTATGAATTTAACTAGTTTTTGATGCAAGGGGTAATCAAAATTAATGTTTGTCCTGATTATCTTCATCTTTTCTGTTATTTATCTTCTGTGTTGTTACGGTTTGCCTATTGTAGGTTTAATGTGCCAAAGTGCTTTAAAAGTATCAACTTGTTCTCAATCCCTTTCCATAAGTTATATCTTGAACTTTGCTACTTCTGCTGAGAGTCAATGAACTATATCATGTTGTATCTTGCAGGGACAAGTCAAAAACAGCCTCAAAGATGAAACGTTGGCAAGGATATATGCATGCTTTTGTGGTTGCTTTGGCTGTCTGGTTTTGTCGTGAAGCCATTTTTGAATCTCTTCAATGGTGGTGTGGCAGACCTCCACCTGATGGCCTACTGTTGGATTCCTGCATCATTTTGATAGGAGTGGCTTGCATTCCTATAGGTTCCCACCACTTCTCCCAGGTGCTAGTATGATACATATTGTTTTAGTTATTTTTAGTTCTTATATTTCAGTTCATGGAGAAATGGAACTATGCTTGATATCTGATGTTTGATACAACATATGTTAAGTTCACATAATTGCATGAAAATACAGCATATTTTGATAGCAATTTGCTAGTTGGCTCCTTTGTTCCCGTTGATTTCTCTATATGCATCACCTTTGAATATGAAAAAGTATGATAGTGAAGCATATTGATAGTAATCTTTTGTTCTTTTTCCTGTCTTTCCTTTTTGCACTGCTCCCTTATGGATGTGATTTTACTTTTTGTTACGTTTTCCCCTGACGGTTTTATGCATCTATAAATCTGTATTATATGGAGTTGTAATAACAGTGGGATTTTCTTGCTGTTCTGTTACGGCTAGTGAGAGGCCAACACTAAATTTAGAAAGGCGTTTGGATCACGAGGGCACCCTCTTGCCATTGCTGCAGCTGATGCTGTAACAGGGGGGTGTTTTATCGACTAAATGATATGTGCTGATTATCGACTGAATGATATGTGCTGAAAATGTCACTATATTTTCTTTCTGCACTTTTTGTAATTGTCAGGAAGAACTAGTACAGACCCAAACCTAAACAATAGGATGTTTAATGGCCATGATGTTACTTAGACATTATTCCGTTTCTCCTTAGTGCAACTTTTACTATGTCCTGTTGAACAATTGTATAGGCATTTAGTAGTTGTTTGAAGGGGTTTTTGTAGGAAGAGAAAAGATGAAAAAGAAAAAGGGAAAAAAGGTATCATGTCACCCCATCTGCTACCCCCTGCTTGTAGCAGGTATAATTTTTTTCTCCAAAAAATCACAAATGCTCCGGTTGATGAACAAAACCGGAGCACTTGGTGCTCCGGTTTTCCCTTGATAACCGAAGCATTTGATCTTTTTTTACTCAATATTATTCGCAAATGCTCCGGTTTTAATTACAACCGGAGCATTTGAGCTAATAAATGCTCCGGTTGAAAACCGGAGCATTTGTAAAATGCTCAAATGCTCGAATGACGTCTGCTACGGGTCAAATACGGAGCATTTGTGGGCTTTTTAGCCGGAGCATTTGAGCATTTTTCTACTAGTCAGTGTTTAGTTACTGGTTATTCTGATTCTGATTATGCTGGAGATGTAGACAGTAGAAGGTCTATGACTGGTTATGTATTTACTCTTGGTGGCTCTGTTGTTAGTTGGAAGGCAACTTTACAGACTACAGTTACTTTGTCTACTACTGAAGCAGAGTACATGGCATTGACAGCAGCTGCTAAAGAGGGAATATGGTTAAAGGGGCTAGTTAGTGATCTTGGTTTGCATCACGATCAGGCCATTGTGTATTGTGACAGTTTGAGTGCAATATGCTTAGCTAAGGATCAAGTCCATCATGAGAGGACTAAGCACATTGATGTGAGATATCATTTTCTGAGGAGTGAGAAGAGGGTTAAGGTGAAGAAAGTAGGTACTGCTGATAATCCTGCTGATATGTTCACTAAACCTGTTCCACAGAGTAAGTTTCAACATTGTTTGAACTTGCTCAATGTTCGTGATTGTTAATTGCCCTTTGGGGCAAGTTCGGGGCCTTTAGGGGCTAATCTGGTGTCATTAAGGGACAAATCTGGTCTGGTTGTCTTTCGGGGCAAATCTGGTTGCAGGGAGAATCTGGGCATTGTGTTCAATGCGTCTGTTATATGCTTATCTGATTTGTTGTGAGAGGATTCAAGTCGTCCACGAACAACCCTTGGATCACCACGTATGCTAGTACGGAAGAGAGGAGAACCTTTTACTTTTGAGATGAATGATGGCCGAATGGGGGGAGAGGGGAGAGCAAGGAAAATCAGATTTTTCTCTCTCAAATGATGTAATGTTCTAACACCTTTGTAACCCCCATATCATTATATAAGGTAGTTATAAAGAGGTGTTTCATGAGGCTTTATTTTACCTCATAATGTCATACATTATAAGTCTAATAAACTCATGAGTTACAACTCATCCCACCCATCTAAAAACCGCCCAACCCATTTCACAAATGGATTTGGGTAATATCCAAGGGTTGTCACATTGTGTGACCTCATAGGACCCAATACATATTAGTAGTTGGCCTAAATATACTAGCCCAACAAACCGCAATTTGCTTCTAGCAAAACGTTGCGGTCACCTAATATTATTGAATATGTTATCTCCATAATTTGTCCATATACATTTAGTTTGTTACACTTGATCGAGGACAAAATCCTTCAATCTCCCACTTGTCTAAGAACAAGTGTGTAACCTTCAAACTCCTTAAGTCACTTAATGTCTAACTTGATGACATGGTAACATCGTATGTAAACCATACCAATATTCAAGTTGTTTCTTGAAATCCGAGTTCGAACTGTCGAAACAAATGATTAACCCCTTAATCCATTTGAGCAAGGCCATGCATTTTCAGTTCTCGCTCTTCAAGAGACCAAGACACCAATCCTAACTCTTAGGAAGACTTTATCCAGTCTTGTATAACCAAAACTCCCACTCAATTCGTAGCAGTTCCGATCACTGCCTTTATAGCCTCCTTTTACGGCACGACGTTTTGCAGTGTCAAAAACATACTAATCCTTAAGTAAGAATAGTGTCATACTCATGTCTAAGGAATCCACTAAATATATTAATGAGATTCTCATAAACTTTTAGAGAACTCCCACTAGGTCTGCCCAACGTGTATCAACTATACACGCCTATGCAAATGACTAGACATCTCTATGTCCCCATAGCCCATGAAACTGCGCTATCAATCAACTTGCAATCTAGTCCATGAAACAGAATCATTTACGTTCAATTTTAATGATTCGAACTAGGGACCAAGGTAAATTATAACTCCTGTTCACTGGATAGGGTTTCATTCGTCAAATCACATATTTGACAATCCTATCAAACGTATAAAATACTTTGAACGTTTTATTTAATACTAAACCAAGATTAAATAAGAACATAACCTTTTTTTGATAAACATAACCAAACGTATCACAAGAGTAACTATAACTGTGAACTAATTAAAAGTAAATGGTACACAATCAAAACCACTCTCCTACATGCTTAAGCCCTATAGCCCTTGTATGACTCTCATGCTTAGGCTGAGGCAATGGTTTAGTCAAAGATCAGCGACGTTGATATCTGTATGAACTTTGCTAACTATTACATCTTTTCTCTCAACGATTTCTCGAATGAGATGAAACTTCCTAAGTACATGTTTACACCTTTGATGTGATCTTGGTTCCTTAGACTGAGCTATGGCACCATTGTTATCACAATGTAAAACAATACCATCTCCAACACTAGGCACTACTCCTAGCTCCGAATGAACTTCTTCATACAAACGGCTTCCTTTGTTGCATCTCGCCGCAAAGAATGTACTCGCCTTCGTTGTAGGATCAGCGACAGTATTTTGCTTTGAACTTTTCTAGCTCACTGCCCCTCCATTTAGACAAAAGATGAAACCAGATTGGGATCGGAAATCATCTTTGTCAGTTTGGAAGCTCGCGTCTGTGTAACCCTCAACAATTAACTTACTTTCACCTCCATATACTAAGAAATTATCCTTAGTCCTTCTTAAGTACTTTAGGATGTTCTTAGCTGCACTCTAGTGTGCGTCACCTGGATTTGATTGGAATCTGCTACACATGCTCAAGGCATATGAAACATCTGGGCGAGTACAAATCATGGAGTACATAATGGACCCTATAGCTGATGCATAAGGAACATTACTCATTCGCTTAATCTCATCAGGTCCAGAAGGACACTGAGTCTTGCTAAGCGAATTTCCATGTTGAATGGGTAGAAAACCTCTTTTAGAGTTTTCCATATTGAACTTAGTAACGGTCTTATCTATATAAGTTCGTTGGCTAAGTCCAATCATCCTCTTAGACCTATCCCTATAGATCTTGATCCCCAAAATGTACTCAACGTTTCCAAGGTCTTTCATAGAAAAACAACTCTTCAACCATTCTTTAACTGACTCAAGCATGGAAATGTCGTTTCCTATGAGAAGTATATCATCTACATACAAGACTAAGAAGAATATGTTACTCCCACTTTCCTTCTTGTAAACACAAGACTCTTCTCCGTTTTTGAGAAAACCAAACTGTTTGATTGCCTCATCAAAACGAAGATTCCAACTCCGGGATGCTTGCTTCAATCCATAAATTGATTTTTGAAGCTTACATACCCACCTAGGATATTCTGGATCCACAAAACCTTCCGGTTGTGTCATATACACATCATCTTTCAAGAACCCATTCAAGAAAGCGGTTTTGACATCCATTTGCCAAATCTCATAATCATAAAAGGCAGCAATCGCTAGGAGTATCCAAATGGATTTAAGCATTGCTACTGGTGAAAAAGTTTCGTCATAGTCTATACCATGAACTTACTTGAACCCTTTTGGAACCAACCTTGCTTTGTAAACCTGAATGTTACCATCCTTGTCTGTTTTCACTTTGAAAACCCATTTGCAACCAATAGGTGTAACCCCATCGGGCAAATCCATCAAGTCCCATACTTGATTTTCAGACATAGATGCCATTTCGGATCTCATGGCTTCAAGCCATTTTTCGGAGTCTTCACTCATCAAAGCTTGCTTGTAAGTAGTAGGTTCCTCAAATTCTAAGATCATTATCTCAGAACTTTCGGTTAACAAGAAATCAACAAACTTTTTGTTTGGTATTCTTGATCTACTAGTCCTACGAGGGGCTGCAACAAGAGAAATTTTCTTCTCAACAATTTGAGAATTTTCGCACGAATTAGATTCGAGTGGGACAGTAGGAGGTTCGTGTACAGGATGCACGTCCTCCAACACTTGGTCAGTTATGGGAGAAGATTCTTCCAAAGGAGGAACTACTTTAAGCTCCACAACTGGCACTTGTGCTTCTGACTCTAACATAGGTTGAACTATGTCCATTTGTTGCTCGAACCTCTTCGAGAAATATATTACTCCCACTTGCCTTTTTTTGAAATAAAATCTTTTTTCCAAAAAGCCAACACGACGAGCAACAAACACTTTGCCCTCAGTTCGATGGTAGAAGTAATAGCCCTTGGTCTCTTTGGGATAACTCACAAAGAAACACTTATTTGATTTAGGGGCGAGTTTATCTGAAAGTAAACGTTTTACATAAACCTCACAACCCCAAATACGTAGAAAAGATAAACTTGGAACTTTTCCACTCCACATCTCATATGGTGTCTTTTCTACTGCCTTTGATGGAGTTCGATTAAGTGTGAAAGTAGCAGTTTCGAGAGCATATCCCCAGAAGGAGATGGGAAGATCAGCAAAACTCATCATAGACCGAACCATATCAAGTAGAGTTCGGTTCCTCCTTTCGGATACACCATTCAACTGAGGTGTTCCAGGCGGAGTGAGTTGTGAAAGAATTCCACAACTCTTCAAGTGATCACTAAACTCTTGGCTCAAATATTCACCACCACGATCGGATCGTAGTGCTTTAATTGTTTTGCCAAGCTGGTTTTGGACTTCATTTTGGAATTCTTTGAACTTTTCAAATGATTCCGACTTATGCTTCATTAAATAGACATATCCATATCTACTTAAATCGTCCGTAAAAGTAATAAAGTACCCAAACCCTCCCCTAGCTTTTGTGTTCATTGGTCCACACACATCAGTATGTATTAGGCCCAATAGATCACTGGCCCTTTCACCCTTTCCAGTAAAAGGTGACTTTGTCATTTTACCCATTAAACATGATTCACATACATCAAATGGCTCAAAGTCAAAGGATGTTAGAAGTCCATCTTTATGTAACTTCTGAATGTGTTTCGCGTTTATATGTCCTAAACGACAATGCCATAAGTAAGTAGGATTAGTATCGCTTGATCTATGTTTTTTGCTGTCTATGTTAAGGACATCTTTGTCTAAGTCTAGGAAATATAGACCATTAGACCTTTTTAGCAGTGGCATAAAACATTGAATTCAAATAAACAGAGAAACAACCTTTCTCAATTGTAAATGAAAACCCTTCATTATCCAAAACAGGAATAGAAATAATGTTTTTGGTAATAGCAGGAACATAATAACAGCTATTAAGCTCTAATATTAAACCAGAAGGCAAAGGTAGACTATAAGTCCCAATTGCAACGGCCGCAACTCTTGCACCATTTCCAACGCGCAGTTCTACCTCCCCTTTAGCCAAGGTTCTACTCCTTCTTAGTCCCTGCACATTCGAAATAATGTGAGAAACACAACCGGTATCAAATACCCAAGAAGTAGATGTTGCTAAATTAATGTCAATGACATAGATACCGAAGAAGAAGCCCCGACTTCTTATCCTTCGATACTTCGGGCGATTACGCCTCCAATGACCAATTTGATCACAATGGAAGCACTTGGCATTTGCGGCCACCTTTGGCTTTGCCTTTGCCTGTGGCTTATCAGCAGTCTTAGTGGCAACTTGCTTGTCCTTGTCTTGCTTTTTCTTGCCAGCCCATTCCTTCTTAAAACCCTTTCCCTTTTGAACCATAAGAACTTCCTTCTTAGGTGCAACAGAGATGTTTTGCTCGACAGTCATGAGCATCCCATGTAACTCAGCAAGGGTTTTCGACACCCCATTCATATTGAAGTTCAACCTAAACTGGTTGAAGCCTTCATGAAGTGAGTGTAGTATGATGTCAGTAGCCAACTCTTGGCTATAAGGAAAGCCCAACCTCTCCATTGCCTCGAAATAACCAATCATTTCAAAGACATGAGTGGCGACCGGCTTGCCTTCGACTAACGCACACTCAAGAATAGCCTTGTGAGTTTCATACCTCTCTATCCGAGCTTGTTGCTGAAACATGGTTTTCAGCTGTCGGATAATACTGTAGGCATCCAAGCATGCAAACCTCTTTTGAAGGCTTGGTTCCATAGCCGCGAGCATAAGGCAAGTAACAATTACTGACCTTTCTGCAATGGCCTTATGGGTCGGCTTTTCGGCTTCAATAGAGGTGGTTGTTAAAACTGCGATCGGGGTTTCAAGAACATCCTCTCGACCTTCGGATCTAAGAACAATTCTTAGATTCCTTTCCCAATCAAGGAAGTTTTTCCCGTTCAACTTATCCTCAAGGATTGAACGTAAGTTAAAGGGTGAATTATTGTTGTTACCAGACATGATATCTACATAGAAGATGCAAAAGTAATAAGTTTGTTTATCATAATAGCTTTTAACCAATTTTAAACACTTTAAAATAAAAGCTATGCACTTGACCAATTTTCAATGTGTCCCCTTTTTGAATCAAGTGATTCTAAGATCCTATAAAAACATGATTTATAAGTGGACTTTAGCCTCAACTTAAAACCAAGTTTAAAAGGTAAGTAAACTCCTTTACTAATTACAACAATTTGTAATTCTTAGGTGATGGGTGATTGCTAAGGTGATGAAAGCTCCCAGGTAAGGAAGTTACCCACAACGTTGGGGAAAGCCTTTCTAATCCTAGACAGAACTTGTCACCCAAACACAAAAACCCAACCCTTTGCTTCAAAATCCAAAACAGTTTTGATGATTTTGTTGGGCCAAACCAAACTAAACATGCAAATTTCGGAAATTTACTCTACTTAGCCCAAGATTAGAAGTAACACTCTACTTTGGCAGAACCTATTACTAACGATCAAAGTTTTAGTAGATGTTTATTTGGAATAGCAACTACCCAATATTAGCTTTAGGGACCTAAGTAAATTATTATGTGATTTAATTACTAGTGAACTCATTGCAAAAATAAATCACATGCATAATAAAACTTAGAAAGCATTCAAAAGCAAGATTTAAATGCATAAAATAAAATTGTGATCCTAGTATGGCCCCTAACCCTAAAGACTACTCTTTAAGGCCTCCATTATTGAATCATCATGGATCTCCATTCTTGTGCTTCATGGGATAAGATTGAATCACCATTCTTCTTATTACAACTCGAATAAATATTTTGGAATTTTAAACTAAAAATTACAAAAATACCAACGATGCGTAGATCGTATTTATATTACAAAAATACATTAACGATACGCAGATCGTATTTTCTATCCAAGTTTGGGCCATACTAGTCACCGCATGCATTCATAATAACATATATATAAAACATGCATTTTAATCAACTATTAAAATTAATTATTATGCTTTAACAACTTTAAAACATAATAACACCACCTAGATTCAATCTCATATTAAATCAAATGGTTAGTACCTTAAGACAAATTTTAATCAAATTAGAATTTATCTCCCAAGGGCTTTAAGATATTAATCTAACAAATTTAATCAACTATTAAATTTAAAGAAAAATACATAAGCACTCTAATATGCATTAAGGGAATAAACGGATTTAAAATACATAAGCACTCTAATATGCATTAAGGCACCACATATATTTTAATCATATTAAAACATAAAAACATAGCATGATATTTAATCACAAATACAAGTATGAAAGAATTAATCAACTTATTAAAACTAACATTCTAACATAAAATTAAACACCATAAAATGAACTCCCAACATAATTTTAATTCATTTAAGCATTAGCATAGGATACCAAGCATAAAAGCTACTTAATATGCATTAAGGGAATAAACGGATTTAAACGTTTTAATCCGTTGAAAACAAGAACCAGCCGTTATGGCCAGTGAACAGGTCGCACCCCGCGAGCAGGAGGGTCGCACCCCGCGACCAGGCTCTGCCTTCGTTTTTCAATCTCAATTCAGGTAATTTTAATCGATAAACGCATGATTTTCTTTATACAATAAAACATTTTTATGCATAAATAAATCATACTCGGCCTCTAATTCAAGAACTCATGCCATGAAATTATACATAATCAAATTAAGCATAAAAACTCAAAACATGCAATTCATGAATCATACATATATACATCATATTCTAATTAACAACTTAATTAAAACATGAAATAATATAACAATTATATATATATACATGTATCGAAATTGTATAAACAACTTTTATACTCCCACTAGATTAAAATCCAATTTTAATCATGCAAACAACATCCTCATGCTAATACCCTCCCCTAAACGAATTAAAATAAAGGAAAACATGCATCAACATGATCATATTAATCTATGCAATAGGCTAACTGATACCACTGTAAGAATTTAGATGCTTAATGCGGAAAACGAGTATCACATACTCAAACATCTAACACCAAGATCTTTGCATAAATTAACATGAATCTATAAAGAGTATAGAATATACCTTTTGATGCGTGAATTCCACTTCCACCCCGAGCCTTCTAGTGGAGATCCTTTAGAACGTCAAACGTCGTTCCTCTAGTATTGGCCCACGAACAACCCTTGGATCACCACGTATGCTAGTACGGAAGAGAGGAGAACCTTTTACTTTTGAGATGAATGATGGCCGAATGGGGGGAGAGGGGAGAGCAAGGAAAATCAGATTTTTCTCTCTCAAATGATGTAATGTTCTAACACCTTTGTAACCCCCATATCATTATATAAGGTAGTTACAAAGAGGTGTTTCATGAGGCTTTATTTTGCCTCATAATGTCATACATTATGAGTCTAATAAACTCATGAGTTACAACTCATCCCACCCATCTAAAAACCGCCCAACCCATTTCACAAATGGATTTGGGTAATATCCAAGGGTTGTCACATTGTGTGACCTCATAGGACCCAATACATATTAGTAGTTGGCCTAGATATACTAGCCCAACAAACCGCAATTAGCTTCTAGCAAATCGTTGCGGTCACCTAATATTATTGAATATGTTATCTCCATAATTTATCCATATACATTTAGTTTGTTACACTTGATCGAGGACAAAATCCTTCAATATCCTCCTTGAAATCCCAAATAATTATAATGTGATTTTATTAGTGGAAGGAAAGTTTAATTCTGGAGACCAAAGCTGGAGATTGCCATCGAACTCGAAAGTGTGTGTATATATTTGTGACTTTGTGTTGATGGAGCCAATGGAGGTGAAGATTGTAGTAGGTGGTCAACAAAGAGTTTTCCACTCCAAAAGAGTATGTGGGTTGAGGAAGCTTTTTGGTGTCCTACATACTGAGTTACTGATCAGCTAATAAAAATGCTTGTGATTGTTTCATGATTGTTTAGTCATAGCTCACTGCTTATAGAACATAACAGAAACAAATGGTTTTAGATGTCATTATATTCTTTTGGGAGGTCATTACTAAGTTGCCAAATAGATATTTTGAGTTGCTATTTGATATCTCGATTCCATATCCAAGCTTAAACAAGAGTGTTCTCGAATTGCTTCTCTATACTACACCGGAGTAACAATAGTCGTGTATCCTTGGAGATTGTTTGCTGAGAGTCCAAACAAATTCAACTTAGGGTAGTGATTCTTCACGACATGGTTTCTCTAATATAAGCTGTTCGATATCCATTCCAGTCATTTTGAATAGTTACCCACCTATTGTAGATGGGTTATCCATTCCAGTCATTTTGAATAGTTACCTACCTATTGTAGATGGGTTATCCATTCCAGTCATAGTTCTTACAAAAATCAATAGTAAGTTTCCAAAATGAGGTAAAGAGACCAAAAATGAACTCTTATATGAACATTCAATCATGTATTTCCTCATACTTATCTACGATTAAATAAGAGGACAAGCTAGATAACACACTGATAAGGACACCTAATATGTATTTTCGTTATTTAATAAAACAGGGCCAAAACTTGTTTAAACTTTAAAGAAAATTAATTTTGCTTTTCAGCTTTTTAATTGTTCATTAATGTCTTGCACTGTGTACATATGATATAATAAAAGGCAGAGAAATGGAAAAATCACATAAAAGTATAAACTACAAGAATTAAAGAAATCGATTGAAAAGCATATAGTACATAACCGGTAGCCATTTCCGGAATGATAGTCCTCCTACTATTGTCTTACATCCTTTGGTTTATTCTCCTATGTCACACGCACTCACCCATCCGAGGAATCATCAAGATAAAATGACTTGACCTACTTATTTCACCCAAAGGACATTTCAAATCATCTGATATTACTCTCCGTGATCTTCTTATATTACTCTCTACCAATACCATGAGTTATATTGCAAATTTGCACCTATTGAATCGAAGTACAGCGAGCAAGCTGGCAAATAAATCAGATCAACACATAATATGTTGTATTTGTCGTGTCATGTGGGAGTTTGTCGAACTCTTGACCATAGAAAAAGTCTAGTTGGCTAAATTTTAGTTAGAGTTACAAAAGTACCTCCCACGGATTCGTGTGACAAAAAAGTAGCTTGCTAAAATCGACCCATTTAACCTTGCTCTGTAAGATCTACGACTGCAACCCCACACAGCACATCTGTTAACCTACGAGGTCGGCTAAGCCACAACTGCACAACCAACAAGCCAATAGTGGCTTGACGCTACTAATCAGTGGCTAACGGTCGTTGCTCGGCCATCAGGAGAAACCAGAACAGAGAAGGGGCAGATACAATGTCAGAGAGGCATAAATCAGAAGATGTGATGATAGTCGTGATACAATGCATCCACAGAACAAAGGTTCTCTTCCAAAATTTCTCCGGACCCATAATAGACAGAATCTGATTCCCCCCACGCATTGGTTATTATGTCCATATCTCACAGAGCTTTTTCTCAAGAAACATACAGTATAAAAGAGTTTTGTTTTATCAACCCAGCCAAGTGGAAACATTAAAAGGAAGACCACACACATATACTGACACAGTCCTGTTGTATACTACAAAGGTGAGGATTGAAGAGCAAGATTCACTAGGAAGCCACATTGATGTGGAAGGCTTTGTTCTTTTCAGTTTCCGTTACTTTCAAGCTTTAGGAAAAAGAAAACTAAGGACCGACGAGTCTAGATCTTTGGAGAAACTCGTATGCCAATAATTTCATATAAGTTCTACACCAAGTTCAACTCGTAAAAAAAGGATTTGATAAAGTAAGTTTTTATAAGGGAAAATAAATCTAATAGAAGTAGCTAACAAGCTCAAGTAAAGGTATTTCAAATCAAAAGAGCGATGCCAAAGAGATATAAATTAGAATGATATATCTAGAACACGGTTGGAGTTCGAGTGGTGAATACCGAAAATAAGATAAGAGATAATTAATTGCATTGGTTTGAACATGTACGACTTCAAGTCTTCAACTAGAAAATGCATACACAGGTAAGTCATTAAGGGTAGTATAAAAACAATCAAGGTTGGCCTAGCTAGTTAAAGACCCTCCTTCCACCCTTGTAACAAGAGTTCGATTCTTTCCCCTTGAAAAGTGGAATCCTCAATTTCCCCCTACTTGTGCAAGGGATATTCATCTTACCTTAAAAAAAAGCAAAGATAGTATAAAATTGGGACTATAGCATTGAAATTGATAGTAATTAAAATTAAGGCAGACAATCTTCGCAGACGTTTGCCAAAAACAAAATTTTAACTCATACAACCGACCCCACATTGGATTGAGGTTGTAACGCCAATGTCGTACTAGTAAATTGCCCTTCACTACCACTAGTCCACTAGATAGTGACTTTCTCATTTTTTGCCTACTATCAAATGAAAGAAATGGCGTGGAACACATATACGAACTAAAGAGAAAAAACGTAAGACACACTAAACAACTCTTGACTAAATTAAAAATACGCATGTAGTACAGGATATAGCTAATATATTCTGACCTAACCGTCCATCAAAAAACGACACATATATAATCAACAAGGAAAAAAAGGACCATCCTCATAATTAAATTTCATTAAAGTAAGTAAAAGGTTAAACAATCGCAACGATGATAAAAGGAGGGACCCAGAAAAGAAGCATGAATGCCACACACAGTAGGATGCAGCCAAGAAATGCAGCTTCTGAGAAACTTTACCAAGGAATTCTCCACAGCATATGAACTCAAAGAATGAAACGCCAAAATACTATAAAAAAGAGAGATAAGAAATGAAGATTTTATTTAACATATGGTGTCCTTTCATAAGAAGATCTGGTAATGGAAGATAAATGTGATGGTGATTGGTGATCGATTGAGAAATGGTGGGTCAGGGATTCTAGCTTTCCTGTAACAAAGAATACTGAATAGAGCGTTTGGCAACTAAGGACCACCTCTACTTTCTTTCATTGTCACCAAGTTACGTAGCGAAAAAGGCGATGTCCGTTGAGGCACATGTTACGGGACCGTTGCAGCTCTTCCAATACTAATCACAAACATGACAGAACCCGGAAAACCAACGAGAGAGGAAGAGCCTTGAGACATTAGGAAAAGTAAAGCATCATGGAATTTCACTATTTCAGAGTATAAAGTATTAGCAACATAACAAGAACTCCCCACAATGATGAAACAAAATGGTCATAACGTTTGGGATTGAGAGTTTCATAAAAGGCAATCTTTCCATAAAAAACATAAAGCATCACATGATAGATCCTCTTAATGGCACTAAGATTAAGAAATATGATTAATACCTTTAAGAAAAAGATGAAACTCTTAAAGGAAAATCATAACACAAGCAACCAAAAAAAAGAGAGAGAATCTTCGATATGTACTACAACTTTCAAACATTCGGCAATTTTCTCCTTTAGCATCTCCAAACACTACAAAAGACTTGATAATCACTAATCAGCATTCAGCCACCATGAACAGGGGAACAGAGCAAGACAACAAATTCCCTGACCAAACATGAGTGACACTTCTATACTATAAGCAACAAATGAAATCAGGTTCTGTGAAGCAGAATCTTCGAATCTTACCAAAAACAAATATCATAACAAATGCATACAGTAATACTGATAAGATTTTACCAACATCATGCACAATAATGCAACACTTGAATACAGAGGATTATAAACATGGATATTGAAACAAAGTTGAAATTCCGACAGCGAATAGCATCTAGCCAAAAACCTATTCCTATCTAATACTTCTATAGAAGAATAGCATCTAACCATAAATCTCTTCCTATCAAATATTGATACCCCATAAGTGACCTCACACCTTTAAGGCTCCACTCACATGCAAAAGCCAATGGCTTCAAATTCAAATCAACATGTTACTGCTCAATAAATGGCGAACCATTTCACCCCGATGGCCCATGCCACCATGATTACAGGACATCCGTACCAATGTCTAGTAGCAGGGCAAAAACATGCCACCGTGATCACATTGTAGCCCAAGTCCAAGTGACACGAGTGGGCTAAATATGTTTGACAGTTTTCAACACTTGCCCTGTAAGCGAGGGCATGAGATACAACGGCACCAATGCCCCATATCTAATCTCCCCTTAGTAACATGAAACTATAACAGCTATAACAACCTAGTATGGAATTATGGATATTGCTGTCAGTTGACTCGAAAGGCCACCACTCCATTAAAACAACCTTAAGCTTCCTCAAATCAATCAACCAATTTACTGTACAACCAGTTAACCACACCATTAAGCCTACTACTAGTCTACTACTACAATCTATGAGAATAAAAACATTATTCCACTAAAAAGCCTATGAACTTTAAAATCCATCATAAAAAAGGGTATACTCTACTTTTTGCTCTTCAATCAATCATAATCCCATACATAGAAAATTAAAGATAAAACTTAGGCCCCGTTCTTTTGGACGGAGAGATCTTGAACTTGAGGAAACGAATTGCAGAGAGAACTGAAACCGAAATTAACTTAACCGAAAATAAGTCCAAAGTTCAAAAGAACCTGGGCCCTAGTTTACCTAATGGTTACCCACTACTAATAGAATTTAACGTAGGGTGGAATCCAACTCACAGTCGTCTATTAGGAGCGGGTAATCTACCCAACATAAAAAAATCCGGCATCGAGGACCTAATTTCAAAATTGATGAACTAATATGAAGCATAAAAGGATCAAATTGGAATTTCAAACTTCAATTTTCCCACATTACATATGATTCAACAAGAGAAAATCAAAACAAGAAAAAAAACAAGCTTGAGAATTTAAGCTCTCTCACCATTATTACTGTACAAGGACAAGATTGCCCTCCCCCCAAACAACTTCCCTCCCATTTTCTCTCTCCTCTTCTTTAGGAACAACCACCACCAAATCACCACCATCATACGTGGCAGTGGTTAATTCGGGCTTAGTACACGCTGGCAGACGAAACCGCCATAAATCAAGTTCAAGCTCCGTCATCGCCACGTCAGCAACGGAATGACTTCTGACCACTATCTTGGTGACACCTGGATAAATCTCCACCGTGTCAGCCACCACATCGGACCCCACATCCGTGTCAAACACCGTGAATTTGAACGAATCGACGGATTCTTCGATTGCCACGTCAGCGTCGGAGCAAAAAGGAAGTTCTAGAACCTTCGCGAAGATGTGTGGAAGTCTTCGAAGCTTCTTTTGACCTCTACAAGGTGCTGTTACTGAATTTGGTGATGATGATGCGATGTCGTATCGTAGGGTTATGTTGCGCTTCTTTGGAATTGGATGGACCTTCATTTGGGGGAAATTGGAAACCCTAATTTGTAGAAGATGATGTTAATTTTCGAGAAATTGGGAGGGTTGAGAAATAAAATTAGGGTTTGATTGATGATCGGAAAAAAAGAGAATTAAAAGGAGGGAAGAAGTCTTACAGTGATTAATTGATTATGGGTGAAATTGGAGATTTGGGGATTTCATTGGGTGTTTTTTTTTTTGTGAACGCTTGAATTTATAGGAGATAACGAAAAAGAGGAATTTATACTTGGTAATAGTAGGATAATATATACACATAGATTTTTTGTTATTATTTTAATATTATAGGGAAAATGGGGCCTTTTTGTGATTTCCTTATGATATGATCCTTTGGGAATTTGAGGAGGTGGGACCTCTAACTTTTGCTTGTTCATGCAACATTGCAGCAAAACGAAATCTTTGTCATGAACTCTGAACTCATGATTAAATAATACTAATATTTGATAAAGAAAATTAGTTTTTAAAAGTAAAAATATTAGTCTTGCATATTGACCAAATGTTATTGGATGAAAAATCAGAAAAAATGCATCAAAAAACCAGGATGCATAGCAGTTTTGATAAGTAAAAACAAGTTTTATTGGGATAATATATATCATCATTGGAGACACCCGAAACAGTATGATGAAAATGTAAGTAGGACAACTTTTATCATATACCTGAACCTGAGTGTACCGTGCGTGTGGTCCACCTAGAAATAGCAAAATGGATATGTACTCGACACTCGACCAAAACACCCCTGACCCGAGACCTGGTTTCACGCAAAAATAACAGGCGGAAGTAGAACTAAAACCAGAAATAACTAAACTTGCCCCGAAGTCGACCCGGAAGTAACCAAACCTGAATCCTGTATCTGAAGATAACCTGAACCAAATCTATCGATCCGAAATTGAGTTGAAAATATGACCCCAACCCCGAATCAAGAGCAAAGAAATGGCAGTTATGTATTTAGTACCCATTAACTAGAGAATATATTATAGAAGCAATTTACGACCTCATCCATTTCTTAAGGTAATATGTGTTTTAAAAGCAATTTCTTATTAATATGCTGTGATAGTTATGAATTGTAAAACTTGATAGTTTTTTGGGCAGTGTATGAAACAATCCCCAAACTTATTAAATAAAAAATAATAAATTACGTAATTGTTAAAGTTGTCGCAAAACAAAACAATTCTGAACATAACCTGGCTCCAAATACTTGACCTGAGCCATCAAACATGTGCTCGACCCGAAATTAAACGGACCCGAGCCTATAGAACACGAATGAACTCGACCCGAATATGACCCGACTGGTACCCAATCTGTATGACCCATTTACCACCTTTAGGTATACCCAGTGCTTTTTTTTTTTTTGCTTATTTCTCATTTTAAATCCTCCAAATGAGCAAAATGTGCATCAAAGAATGAGCTCCAAGTGAGCAAATGAGCAAAAAATAGTCTTGAGTGCACCATGATACGTAGTACACCTGGCAGGTGTATGATGAATGTCTCTGATAAAGTGGGACCTCGTTAAGATAGAACCTAATATTTCAAAGTCACAAAGGTGTAATCTGTACCAAGACCACGAAGTACCACAAATAGTCGAATACTCCCTCCGTCCCATAATATAATGCTTGTGTTCCTTCTTAAAAATTTGGGTTTCCCAAAATGTTGTTCTTGTTTTTTTAAAATTCCACCTATTTTCCTTGATTTGCCTTAGAAACCAATGCCACCATCATTTTTTTGCTCTTCGGATTTGCTTTTTTCTTTGTTTATTCAACCTAAGTGTTGAAGTAGTCATACTTTCAATTCTTTTTCACCCATTATTCCCCATTGTCTCTCCTAAAATCAATTTTCCCGTCAACACTATTTATTTATCATTTCATGTGCCACTTAGTGAGAAACAAGAATCTATACAAATATATTAAAAAGCTTTATTAAGCAGTTTATATGCCACGCCAAGACTATCCCTTTAGTTGTTTCGCTCCACGTCATCAATATACATTAAAAAGTTAAAACATCTTCCCGTATAAGATGCGACCACGTGACCTCAAAGTTAATACAATAAAGTTCTAACCAATGAACTAAAGAACATTGGGATGCTACTTTTAACATGAAAATATTAATAGCTCAGGACATCACCTGACATAATAACTAGTTATATTATGAAACAAAGGGTATTGGACTTGATAACTTATTCCTGTTTTGAACAAGAGTTCTAGAATAGTCTTACTACTGTTATAAATGACAAATAGAATTCTTGGGCCTTGGGACTATCCAAAGAACCAATCCTAGAAGTAGTATAAGAACTATCCATGGGCTACTCGCTTAACCATTCCTATTACAATTAACATGAACTAATCACAGTTTTTGTAGTGGGGCTGGAGGGTTAGAGCCAGAATTGTATTGGGCTGATGATGGGGGTTCTGAATCTGGATACACTATATGGGCCTAGACTAGTTTTTTCATATCTGGCACGAAAAAGTTGTAGCCTAACCAGTTACCACTTACCAGCATGACATATCACGGCAACAGCTAATCTACTAGTCGATATATTAGAATCCTCTTCATATCTTCCTTCTATTTATCCGAATTTGTTGAAAATTTCCAATATATCATTATTTTTTAAAAAACTCCATGTCATGAGGAACGTAATTTATATCATGAAAAAATTACGTTTTCTCAAATCCTCTCCTTGAGAAATTTAAATTTTGTATCCATTATAATCTCATTTTGGGGTTTGAAACCCATGAAAGTTCTTATTTAACAATTGTTTTAAAAAATCAAGTTAAAGGTAACTTTTTTCCAATTTAACAATAAAATTTATCTAACTAAATCAGTTTTGAACCCTAAACTTCAGTTTTAAACTCATAGAAATTCTCACTGTTAGAATATATATGTAATCTTTGTAATCTATAAATTTTTGTAAATATTTTGTATATTACCTGAATCAATCATGGGAAGTAAGATAAATTGAAGTTGTTTGGTTGATAAAAATGTCAGAAATTTTATTTTCTAGGAAGTTCTACTTTCCACAAAATAATGGAGGAAGTTACTTACATAGGTCCCCCTAGGTAAGTGGAACTCCCCGTGGGGAGTTTTTCTTTCCCATAATCAACCAAACAACTTTTACCACTTTTAAAGAAATGACAATTCAAGGAAAATACTACTTCCTAGGAAATACTAATTCTTACCTGCAACCAAACAAGTTCTTTAATTTAGTATGACCTGAGATAAATAACTAGGTTGTCCCAATATGCATGGAAAATATGTAATGGGTCCATTTTCATGCAAATAAGCTTAGATAGACATATCAATTAGCCAATCACCATTTACCAAATAATTTTACAATCTAAAGAGTACTTAAAAAACGTCGCATTCTCATGCAGTAACATTTACGTAGTATAACTGTATAAGTATTGTAGTACAGTAGTAGTATTATATTATTAACTAAGCTAGTTATTTGGAACTTGAAAGCTAAGAGACATCTTTTTTACCCTCTTTTTCTCTCGCCTCTTTCCTCTCAGCGAAGGAAACTAAACTCCCACCCCTAAAAACCCTAGGAGGCTCGACAGCTGCCTGAGCCGCCTCGGGCTCCTCACGGCGGCTGTCGGGCCTCTCTCCCTTCCCCTTCGTTTCAATTTAAATCTCTGTTTTGTGGGTTAGTGATTGCCCTCCTCCGTCGCCGCCACTACTGCTAGGTTTGCCACCGAAGGCTGTTGAGCCATGGATTTGGTGGTCAGTTATTTACTTTTGTTATTAGGTTTGAATAAATTGTTTTTGTTCTTAATTTGCTTAGTAATTCTGCTTGTAGTTGGAGGAAGTCTTTTATTTCGTGTTGTTGGAGTTGTTCTTCATGGGTATTTATGGTTGGAGTTGTTGGAGCTTTTAGAACTTTTTAGGCTTCTTGGAGGTTCGGCCGGTGAAGAATCAGTTGATGAGTTGTGCGTATGTTGGGTATTGTAATTTCCCATTTCCAATCTCTAGATTAAGATCTTATCAAGATACTAGAGTGGAATACCTTGATGTTGAACCAAAAAAATTGTCAACATTGAGGGTGATTGGGGGAAAGGGTTTTAAAGTGAGAGACCAAGATGGTAATACTTTAGAACCAGAGAAGATGGAAGAAGAAAGTAGGGAGCCAATGTTTAGGTCTTCCTCAGTTGTTTATTTAATCAATTGTGAGCGTGGACAAGGAGGGGAGAGGTTTTCATGGTTGGGTTGTTTATTTTCCGATTTTGAAAATCGGAAGTCTGTTCGTGAGCTAACAAGGTTTAGCTCTCACTCTAGCTTGGCAATGGTCTTAATCATCATTGCCTTGAAAAAATCAAATCGGGCACCCCGCCAATGAATCTCGTGAATTAAAGACGCTAACTCAAATGCAGCTTCTCCTATCATAAGGAGAAGATCGAAATACTTCTCTCAAGAGAGTATTGAGTCACAACAGAACGTGACTCTTCAAAGTATATCGAGTCAAGAATTCCACATGACACAAGGTCATGGGAATTACTCATGCGGTGAGATGCAAATCTCACTATCAATCGTTAAGTGCCCTGGATCATGAACGTAATCCGCACCTTCCACCACTTCCATCGTATGAGATCCCAAGTGTCTTCTCATGTGTCGCTACAAAGGATAGGCGATTATCGACCTCAACCATCGTAGAGTTACTACTAAATCATCACAATCTTTGAACAACGAAGACTTTCCTAGCAAGCAAATTGGTACTAGTTTTAGTTGTTTTTACCTTATATGGTTTGTAAGAGCTAGTGCAGCTCAATTTAGTATGTGGGTTAGTTTCCGTTTATTGTTTTATGTGGTCGTTCCCTTAGTTTGTAATCTCGGTTTTAATTAATGCAGATTTTCTTGATGTCAAAAAAAAAAAAAAAAAAAAAAAAAGCTAAGAGACAATATTATGTTAGTATAATACTCCAATCGTGAATGTCAATATGTCATCCTCAACTGAATCAATATCTTGGAGCTGACCTACCCCCTCTCGAACTTTAATAGTTTAGGAATTAGTGGGATATTAGGATATATACCTACCTGATGCTTAATTGCTTATCGAGTACTATTAGAAGAAGAAGGTCTAATATAATTAGGAAAGTAAATATTACGTTTTCATCTTTTGTATAGTTTCCTTCTTAGCACAAACAGCTAACCTAATTACTTTGTATAAAAGGTTGGCCATTAGCTTTGTACAGACAAAAAGAAATATAGAAGATTCAACTTCTTAAACCTTGTTCTTAAACTTAGTATGGTATCACAAAGAGGTTTATATCAATTAAACAAATCAAATCAAAAAAAAAATTCACCATTGTTGGGCGCGCTCTATAATCCCATCATCTTCTCTCAATTTTTTTTGACCTCCCCGCAACAATGGGCGAAGAAAACAAATCCAAAGGCATAGATGCATCTTCCCTTTCTATCCGCATCGAATACGAGCATCGTTATATCACCAAAGTGGTCTTGCGTGGGGAGAACTATGAAGAATGGGCTCGATCAATGCGCAATGCTTTTAAAGTAAACAATAAAATCGGGTTTGTTGATGGCTCGATTAAGCTACCAACCAACCCACACTTCGGCTTCATGGGTGCAGTGTGAATTCCATGCTCTGGTGCGTGGATCCATAACACACTCGACGCATCCATTCGTTCCTCAACTCCTCTTACCGATCATGTCAAGGAGATGTGGGATGATCTAGAGCGCCGTTTCTACCGCGAAACGGGCCTCGAATCAATGAACTTAAGCAAAGAAATTGCAACCCGTGAACAGGAGGAGACTCCTGGGTCACCTATTATGGCAAACTACGACAATTATGGCAGAGCTCACTTCTTACTTGACCCCACCATGCTCTTGTGCCTGTTCCCCGTGGCTCAAAGGCCGCATTAGCAAAGGAACGTGGAGGATGCACAAGTGCATCAATTCTTAATTGACTTGATTCCAAAGATCTATGGTAATGTTCAATCCAACATGCTCATGCTCGACCCTTTACCGTCCTTGAATGTTGTATTTTCTAAGGCGCAAACACAAGAGCGTAGTTACTCACTTACTCGATCGTCTGACAAACGCGGAGAGGCAGTTGGCTTTGCCTCCCAAGGAGCCTCCCGTGGCCGACATGTAGTGGTTACAAAAGGGTCGGATCGGCCTCGTGTTAACACCCACTTGCACCCACCGTGGTAAATCGGGTCATGAGCAAGATTCTTGTTTTGAAATTGTAGGTTACCCTGACCGGTGGTATGCCGAGAATAGAGTAGCAACTCGTGGAAAAGGACGTGGAAGAAGTGGGGGAAGGTCCGGTAGTCGTGGCTCGGGCGCCGCGGTGGCGAATGCCGCCGGTCGAGCATCTAACAAAGACCACTCAACCTCCTATTGGAGAGGGGGATCGTATTCCTTCTTGTTCGAATGAGCAATGGCAAAGAACTTATGACCATGTTAAATTCTCGTCAATGCTAGTTCCTCAACCGCAAAGCTTGATGGTAAGAGTCTCTTCACTAGGTGGATCATCGACACTGTTTGCCTCCAACCACATGAGTGGAAATAAGAGCATGTTTACCATTTTACATGATACTACTCCTTCACCAAGTGAGTTTACCAAATGGTAAACAAGTGATGGCAACACAGAAGGGAGTGTGAAATTAAGTGCCACACTATCATTAACTGATGTCTTATATGTGCCTAATTAAATTGCAATTTGATTTCGTCTCACAACTACTTGCAAGTTCATTCTATAATATCACATTTACCGATAAGCTTTGTGTAATACAGACCGCAATTCGAGGACCCCGATTGAGCGGGTGAGCAAAGTGATCTGGCCTCACTGGGTTCAAGCCGACACGACAAATTCAAGCTTACCAAGCAACAAAGGTTGTTAGGGAAGCATGAGTTATGGCATCAACGCCTTGGCCACCCCTCTTGAAAAGTTGTGTCTCTTTTACCTTTTTTCCAAAGAGGAAAATAAAGCTCATAGTTTGAGCAATGATTTTTGTGATTGTGAAGTATGTCTGCGTGCTCATCAAACTAGAAGTGTTTTTCCATTAAGTGATAATAAAGCGTATGACTTGTTTTGTTTAATTCATTGTGATATTTGGGGTGCTTATAAGGTAGCTTCTAGTTGTGGTGCATATTATTTTCTCACAATCGTTGATGATTACTCTCGAGCCGTATGGGTTTACTTAATGTCTACAAAAAGTGAAGTAGGACAATTAATTAAGGATTTTTGTTCTATGGTGCAAACACAATTTAACAAACTTGTCAAGATTTTGAGAAGTGATAATGGCCGCGAATTTACCTATTTAAGTCGGTTTTATGCCGAACATGGCATCTTGCACCAAACTTCTTGTGTTGATACGCCTCAACAAAATGGTAGGGTAGAGAAAAACATCAACACATCCTTAATGTGGCTCGAGCTCTCCGCTTCCAAGCTAATCTTCCCATCGCCTTGGGGGTGAATGTGCTATAACGGCCGCCTATCTCATAAACCGAACCCCCACTCCAATCTTACAAAATAAATCACCTTATGACATTTTGTTTGGCAAATCTCCAAACTATTCTCTTATACGTGTTTTTGGGTGCTTATGTTATGCCAATAATCGTCCTAGAGTCAAGGACAAATTTGGTCCAAGGTCACTGAAATGTATTTTTGTGGGATATCCGTTTGGTAAAAAAGGATGGCGATTATATGACTTAGAGACGAAAGTATATTTTGTATCTAGGGATGTCATATTTGTTGAAAATAAATTCCCTTTTGTTGAAAATTTGGATATTGGCAAGTGACATTAATACTCCTCATTTAGTACCTCCACCAAACGTATTTGTGTATGATGGTATTGAAGAAAATGGGAGAGAATCAAATGTAGTTCCTACACCCTCCACCTCCATAAATCAGCCCCCTACAATGCCCCACAACTTCACAAATCAGCCTCCTATCACAACACCCAACAACTCCCCAAATCAACCCCCTTCCTTATCAACCACCACCGATCGAGAAACCCCACAATCCGAATGTGGCAAAGACCGACCCC
Organism: Beta corolliflora; assembly: GCA_947648045.1. NCBI lineage: Eukaryota > Viridiplantae > Streptophyta > Magnoliopsida > Caryophyllales > Amaranthaceae > Beta > Beta corolliflora. The sequence goes on along the minus strand of CANSZD010002691.1, from coordinate 7,317 downwards.
ACTTTGGACCAATCGTGCGAAGAGCATTTGTGGTTCCTATGGCGAACCCCTCCGTGTACTACTATTGTGCCTTTGCCACCCGGAAAATGCTACATCTTCTACGTAACATATGGGTAAAGGGAAGCGTATTCGCAAACCGTCATCAAAACTCAAGGGCTACATCACCAACACTGTTCATGTTCCCCACCCCGTCACTTCTCCCCGTTTCACCTCCTCTAAAGCGGCCCTCGGGTACACCATTTAATATAGCTTATTTTGTAAATTGTGATGCATTTTCTATGAGACACAAACAATTTTTGGCAGCTATAACGGCAGGTGATGCACCGCTATCATTTGATGAAGCAAATAAAAGCCCAGAGTGGCGCTTAGCCATGAAAGAGGAGATTGATGCACTAGAACGTAATGGCACATGGACATTAGAGGACTTACCTCCGGAAAAACGGCACTCTAAGGCAAATGGGTGTATCGTATCAAATATAAAGATGACGCATCTGTTGAACGATTGAAGGGACGTTTAGTTGTTTTTGGGAATCTTCAAAAAGAAGGCGTTGATTATCATGAGACTTTTGCTCCCGTGGCAAAAATGATTACAGTGATAATGTTTTTAGCAGCCGCGGTTGCTCGAAATTGGGAACTCCACCAAATGGATGTCCATAATGCATTTCTTCACTGTGATCTCGAGGAAGAAGTATACATGAAACTACCTCCGGGATTTAACTCTCCAACTCCTGGTAAGGTGTGTCGTCTCAGAAAATCTCTATATGGACTCCGTCAGGCACCTCGCCAATGGTTTGCTAAACTATCTACAGCTTTAAAACGCTTTGGTTTTAAGCAATCATACGGGGACTATTCTCTTTTCTGTTATACAAAAGGCATTGTGTCTTTGCAAGTCCTTGTGTATGTCGATGATTTAATTATTTCAGGCTCGACTCATGACGATATAGTGAAATTCAAGGCCTATCTCAGTGCATGTTTTCATATGAAAGATCTCGGCGCTCTCAAGTACTTCCTTGGCCTTGAAGTAGCACGAAGTAATGAAGGCCTATTTCTCAACCAACGCAAGTATACTCTTGATATTATCGCTGAATCGGTTTATTAGGTGCAAAGCCCGCCGCAATTCCGATGGAGCAAAATCATCGAATGGCTAGATGTGAGGGGGAGTTCTTTTTCGAACCGTAAAAGTATAGACGCCTCATTGGTCGTCTCATTTACTTGACCATCACTCGACCTAACCGTGTTACTCAAAGGCACATTTTAGCCCGGGTTCATGGCGACACCCCTTGGTTGATCATTGGGAAGCAAAGATTACGTGTCATTCGTTATCTCAAAGGTTGGCCGTGCCAAGGTATTCTATTACGACGCAATTGTAACATGCAAATATATGGTTTTTGTGATAGCGATTGGGCTAGTTGCCCAATGACTAGACGATCATTGACAGTGCGTGGCGGATTTATCAGGTACATAAGGGTATTACCGCAACCCCCATTCCCTCAAAATCGAATGAAAAATAAAGTGGGTTTCAAGACAAAAAGAAAAATCAGTACTCTTTCTCCTCTCGGACACGTTTTTCCTCTTTCCCATCTCTCTCTTTTCTCTTCTTCTCTCTTTTCCTGACTTTCTCTTTCCTCTCTTTTTCTGACTTTCCCTGTCACTTGTCATACTCTATATTTATATTTTGTTTTTTTTTCCACAAATTTATATTTATCAAAATATGGATTTCTCACTTATAAAAATATGTAATTTTTCAAATTTATGGACTACTATTATTTGCTTATATAGAAGTATGAATGTATGTTGATTTTATAGAAGTCTATTTTTATAGACATTGATTGAGAATTGAAATTAGTTGAATTAAAATTTGAAATTTGAACTTGTGAAATTGAAATAAGATGAATTGAAATTAAATTAGTTGAATTGAAATTAGATATTGTGAATTGAAAGAATAGAACGTGTCATTAATATCTAATAATGTGTTTATTTTTCAAATGCTAGAATTGGAAGATGAAAACAAAAGTTTCCTTTTTTTTTTTGGAAAGGTGTAGGAAAGTCATATAAGTCTTAAACTTCATCTTCTCCAACAACAAAGGAACCTGCAATTGAGAAACAAAAACTTTAAAGGGCTTTTAACATGGCTTGCTTCGAATAAAAAAATGCTAATGATACTTTTAATTTTTTATTTATCTAAAACTTATGTATTCCCGTTACTGTGAATTTGTTGTAATTTACATCGTTGATTGGATATTGGCATTGTATTATGAGTTGTAAGTTTAATCTAGCATTGTACTTTGTTGCATCCGATTTTATCTTATTCGTACCCCATCCAATAATTCCCGGATCCGCCACTGTCGACAGGGTACTTCGTTCTTCTTGGCTCTTCCCCGATTTCTTGGAAGACTAAGAAACAACCAACTGTCTCTCGTTCTTCCGCCGAGGCAGAGTACCGCTCAATGGCCACTATCACATGTGAGTTAAAATGGTTAAAGTCTATCTTATTTTGCTTAGGGATCCGACATGATCGTCCTATGAAGCTATACTGTGATAGTCAAGCAGCTTTGCACATTGCAGCTAACCCGGTATTTCACGAACGTACAAAGCATATTGAAATGGATTGTCATTTTGTACGAGATGAGATTCAATCCCGGTAATGTGGTGACATCCTACATTCGTACAGTAACAACTAGCGGACATTTTTACCAAGGCCCTTGGTAAACCACAATTTTTGGTGTTCCTTTGCAAGTTGGGGATTCGAGATCTTCACGCTCCAACTTCGAGGGGAGTATTAGAAGAAGAAGGTCTAATATAATTAGGAAAGTAAATATTACGTTTTCATCTTTTGTATAGTTTCCTTCTTAGCACAAACAGCTAACCTAATTACTTTGTATAAAAGGTTGGCCATTAGCTTTGTACAGACAAAAAGAAATATAGAAGATTCAACTTCTTAAACCTTGTTCTTAAACTTAGTAAGTACAGTAATAAATGTTTATATCGCAAGGCACTAATTTAAAGTCTGTTGTAAGATCATACTTTATTAAAGCATATTAGGTTTGCTCTTCACCTTATTTTTACTTATTTTATTTTATAATATTTTTTCTGAACTTTTCTTATACATTATTATGAACATTTCTTATTTTTTTGTAACTTTTTCTTATTTTTTCTTAACTTTTCATGCTTTCCTTAATATTTTATAACTTTTTCAGAACTTTTCTAAACTTTTATTTATTCTTTCCGAACTTTTTGTATTTTTCTTATTTTTTCTTAAAATAATATAAAGAGAACAAATCCTTAATATAATGGTGTTTATTACTCTTACCTTTCTCATTTAAGTTTTGCCTCTCAAGTTTTTTTTTTTTTTTTTTTTTTTTTTTTGCTTTTGCCTCTCAAGTTTAGATCATGTTAATACAATGTACAAGATTTCAAATTCATAAGATATTTTTTCATACTAGTCAATAAATAAATAAATATAATAAACATATATCTACCATAGCCTTTTCATCAGTTGGATAAATTTGTGTTGGTCATATAGATAAGATCAGTTTAATTATAATTAAAGCTTATTTTATCAGTGATAAAAATCTATAGGTAAGAACTCCATTCTAGCCATAATATTCAATCACATTGCTTTCAGTTACACTAGTTATTAGGCCCGGGCTACGCCCCGGGTAAGGAAAATTTTCGTTTATTAATATTATACTTTAAGATGGTAACACTAAATGTTATTTGATCTAGTGATTAAGACTTTAAGATATGCTCTTTGGCGTCCTGATCAAACCCTATACTACGAATTTCTAATTTTTTTATTGTTGTGGATTACATGGATTAAAACCCTCTTAGGGAGAGTTCCACGTGTCACCGTTCCTGTTTATAAGACGCCTTTTTAATATATTAAGATAGGATTAGTCTTCTTTTTTAAGAATTCAATATAACGTACTAAGTTTTTGCAATTTGCATTTTGTACTTTTAGATACTTGAAATGACCATATTACCTTTAATTAGATACTTAAAATGATCACGTTACCTTTAATTAGATACTTAAAATGACCATGCTTATCACCTTTAGATATTTGAAGGATAACACAGAGCATTATAATCATTTTTATGTGGCAAAAGATGGAAAATAGTGCTCCCTTAACGACATTGTGCATATAAATGAGTACTTGTAGATAATCAATAAAGTCATATGAAAAAAGACATATAAAACCAAAAATATATTTACCAGAAACTTACGAAAATTCATATACTTTGATAGGGGGGATAAATTTAGTTATTTACCATATAAAATATGATCAAGACTAAAGATTGAAGACTTATGATGACTGATGAGGCATCCAGACTCCAGTCTATACTTTCAAATATTATCATCCTTTTTTTCAAGTAACGAAAATACTTGGCACATAACTCGCACATATACTTTCTCTTCTTTTTTACCGACTTTCCTTTAACAGTAAGTAAACTATAACTTAAATGGCATAATAACTTCCCGTTATTTATAGAAATGTCATCACTTATTTACAGAGTTGCCACCCACTTTTACTTTACCCACTCATTATCCCTATCCCCTTAAACCATGTAGTCCAACTTCCTCTCTATGAATTCGTTGGTGATCTTCCAATTTCTTCTCTCTCAATCACTTAAAAAAAATGGAGGAAGTATGTCATTTTATCTCAATATATCAAATTCCCATCACTAAAAAGATCTCCCACAAGGTTATGATCAAAATTAACATTTTGAGTCAAAATTGTTGTTTCGATTCTAGCTCTATTTATTTACCAAATACCAATAATTGGGGATCTAATTGATCAATGATCTAAAATGGCTCAAAACCTCTAATTGATACCCAAAACTCTATTTACCTAGCATGGCCATGATTTTAGGAGATTCAAAGGCTATTTACCAAGAAGCTAAGAGTCACATGGCCTCAACAACAAAAGAGAGTGAGGGTAAGTCGATCTAACGTTTCAAGTGATACACCATACTTTCTAGAGAAAGAAAATGGAGAGAAAGGTTCCAAATTATAGATGGAAACATGTACATATGGTGCATATCTAGTATTCATAGCAGTAGTCTGAGACATGGTTATACTTCGTGAGCTAATCAAGAGTATTTCCATAATAGCGAGTGCTACATACTTTGTTAGGATTAATGAGTTTGATTAAATTAATGTGGCTTATAGTTATAAAGAGGATAATTAAAACAACTTTTTATTATTTTTATTAATAAAAATTATTCATATCAACGATAAAAAGTTGTGCGTTAACAAATATGTACATAAAACGCAACAACCATTACAAAACGAAGTAAGGACTAACAATAATTATGAAGTTGAGTTTGATCAACATACTATTAAGGAGTAGTAAGGACTAATAATTTATTGATGTAGGAACTAAACCTAGTAGAACAATACCCGATTAGCTTATTTGAAAGTCGTGGGCGTAAATTAACACCGCCCCTAAAGTTGAATTTACCCCGTTACGTACACACGGACTCTTGGCAACCAACCTCCAAGGGATACATGACTATCGCTCCTCCGGTGTAGTACGTAGTCACGCTTGAGAACACCTTAAATATTGCCCAGGAGATGAGAGAATAGGGAGAACGAGTTTTTCGGATTTGTGCGAGAATAATTTTTCCCGCAAAAATAAGTAATTGAACTAAAATATCCCACAACCGCGCCACACGTCCAAGCCCGGCCAAGCCCACATGTGGTGACTAGTTTCTTTCCCACTCAACCTTTAACAAATGTTCTTTCCTCCGTTTTTTTACATGTTACACTTTCAAAAACACTGACCTAAGCAAAATTTTAATTAAGATTAAGCAAAAGTAAGGGTGAGGGATTAAAGGGTGTGGGGACCACCCTGAGCCACCGCCTCCTCACCCACCCCCCGCAACCCCCTCCCCACCACCGGCAGGAACCCCTTCCCCACCCCCGCCCACGCAAACCCCACCACCTCTCACCCACACAAACCCCTTCCACCACCCCCAGCCAAGCAGCCCCTCCCCATACCCCTTCAAATCCGTAGCCCCTCCCCCACCCCTTTAATCCTTGCAGCCCTCCCCTCCTCCCTAAAATCGCATTTTCCTAACCCAAAATCACCCCCAATTTTTTCCTCCGATTTTCCATTCTCTATCCTCGATCGTGGTGAGTTAAGATAGATCGTGATTCAAGGGATTATTATCCAACTATTATGGCTTCAAACCTCAAGGAAAAGCTGCTCCAATGGCGCCCTCCTAAATCTACCACTAATTCTTCGTCAAATTCGCCTTTAATTTCGAGATCGGAGGTTCTAAAACGTCGTCGTGATTCGGAAAAGGGGGGGCTACGAGATTCAAAGGGTGGGGGACGGAGCTTGCGGGTCGGGGGGGCGGGGAGGGGGTTTACGTGGGGGGGGTAGTAGGGGGGTTTACGTGGGTGGTGGTTGTGGGGGTTTGCGTGGGTGGGGGTGGTGGTGGAGGTTTGCATGGGTGGGGGGTTTGCGTGGGCGGGGGTGGGGGAAGGGGGCTCGCGCGTGGTGGGGACGGGGGTGGGGGGTGGGCGAAAGGGTTGTGTCTTGGGTTGGGTGGGGGTGGGGTGGTGGATGAGACGAGGATTTTTAATTAATTTAGATTAGTATATAATGAGGTTAAATTAAGTAGGTTTAATTTTGGTTAATTGTTATAAGTAAGGATAAATTCGTATTTTGGAAATAAAACTTTCCATTTTGGGAAGAAAAAAAAAGTGTAACACGTATTTTGCAACACTCCATTTAAGGAAAGTTGCAATACGTAAAAAAAAGCTAAGATAAAAAAGAAAAATCTCATATGATAGCTAAAAAACCTTTAAAAGACCAATATCTGACAAGGAGCCTTTGCTTTTTTCAAACAACTTCAAATAAAAACTAACACTCCATATACTAACTCCAACAATTAATTCTTTGATGAAAGATATTACTCCTATCACTGGTTATATAATTGTATTTGGAGCTAACGACATTAAATCTCTATTATTTAGGAATACAAAAAAAACATGAAAAAATGATTTTAAAAAAAATTATAGTTTATAAAAATGGAGTATCATGTGGAGTAAAAAAGAAAGAGATATCTTTAAAAAGCTCAATGGCTTTACCTATGCGATTTTTTCATTTAAAAATGTTAAAATCTGAAGATGAAATTGTAGTTTTGTGTAACTTTCGGCGTGCGAATTACAAAAGCTAGAGCTAATAAGACTACAGAAGCTATGAGTATTCTACTTTTTGTACTCCCCACAAGCAAAGAACCTCCGCATAACTTTCATAATTGTGCGCGTCTTTTCAGAATATCAGGCCCCAAATGGAAACACGTCCC